>WBNM01020653.1:6934-18419 GCA_013399055.1 Ramphastos sulfuratus
CTCATTGCTGTCTACAACTATCTGAAGGGACATTGTGGAGAGGCTGCTGCTGGTCTCTTCTCACAGGTAATTGGAGACAGAACAAGGGGGAATGGCCTCAAGCTGAGACTGGGGAGGTTTAGATTGGACATTAGGAAAAAGTTTTTCTTGGAGAAAGTGGTCAGGGACTGGCATGAGCTGCCCAGGGAGGTGGTGGAGTCACCCACCCTGGGTGTGTTGAAGGGTGGTTTGGATGTGGTGCTTAGGGCTATGGTTTAAGATGAATCTTGTAGAGCAGGGTTCTAAGTTGGTCTTGGTGATCCTGGGGGTCTTTTCCAATCTGGATGTTTCTGTGATTCTGTGTGATCAGATTATTTCCAGCACACCACATGTGCCTGATGTCTGACGTAAGGAAAGAGAAATCCATTGAATGAGAATTTTTAGGAATGTCCCATCTGTGTCTTCTCTGATTTAGAGGATAACACTTTTCAAACTGGCACAGCTGAGGTTCAGTTCTCTCCAGGGCTTTCCAAAGTAAATAATGTATTTCTTTGCATCTGTGCTTCAAAGCATACCAATTCGTTGTATCAGTGTCGGAGCCAGCGTGAATTGACCAGAAGCAAATAAGCTCTGGAGAGATCCAGAAAAACTTAAAGAAGTATTTGCAAAGACTTGAAGCATAAAAGTGTTAACATGAATATAGATTACATAGACAGCATTCCCATGAAAACACCCAGGTCAAGTGAGGTTCCTCCAGTTTGGGCTCACAGATTAAAAGCAGGGTGTATCCCTGCATCCTCTGTGCACTTTGTATCCCTGCACTTGCAAACTCCCTCTTTCCCTTCCCAATGAAGTCTTCCAAATTTCTCTGGACAGCAGATATTTTTCATCAGTTGGTTTCATAACAAAAGAAAAAAAGAAAAAAAAAAGGAGAGGGGGTGCATCTTGAGGCTGGAATAAATACATATGCCACAAAGCTCCCTCCCTGCAGGTGTTTAAGGTCAGGTTGGATGAGGCCTTGAGTGAGCTGTACTAGTGGGAGGTGTCCCTGCCTATGGCAGGGGGTTGGAACTGGATGATCTTTGAGGTCCCTTCCAACCTTACCATTCTATGGATCTATGGCAACACTTCTTTTGTCTGGGTCTTGTTAAACACTTGCTGGCACTCATGCTTGTATTGTACAAAGGAACAGAAAGAGTCAGGTGCATTCTTAAACAAAAGCAAAGCCAAAGTGTCTTTTAGATAAATTTATGGCCAGGAGCTTGTGTAGATAATTACTTTGTTGAGCTTTTTCTCAGAACTGTTGGAATCAAATATCTGTTATATAAATAATGCAGGAAAAAAAAACAAACCAAAAAAACCCAACCCACATATGTTTGTGTGTACACAGCAGAGGATTCAGACAAATTGCTCTTGATGCTGCAGAGGCATTCCTTAGACTCTGCACTCAGGATTTTAAGGACAAGGTCACCTTTGTTCTTGAGTTTGTTTTTCTTGGCACCAAGTAGTCTGTAAACTGATGTTAATTTCTTATTGTAAAAGTAACCAGGTTTTATGCTTAGATTTCCAGCATTCATATTGGAAGACCTTGGAGTGCTGGTGGGCAGCAAGTTCTGCCTGGGCCAGCAATGTGCCCTTGTGGCCAAGGGAGCCAATGGCATCCTGGGGTGCCTCAGGAAAAATGTGGCCAGCAGGCCTAGGGAGGTTCTCCTCCCCCTTACTCTGCCTTAATGACAGTAAAAATAATGATATTCCATATTTTCTAAATGCCTATTAATAATTGTTTTTCTATACATTATTTTTGTTACAATAAGAGCTTTCTTTAAAAAAAAAGAAAAAAAGAAAAAGGAGTCCTGGAATAAGCCCTTAAGAATATTTATCAGTTCCACTTCCAGTATCTGAAGGGGACCTACAGGAGGGCTGGGAAGGGCTGGGGAAGGAGCTCTGCTGTGAGGACAGGCTATGAGAGTTGGGGCTCTGCAGCCTGGAGAAGAGAAGTCTTTGAAGAGACCTTGTAGTTGCCTTCCAGTATCTGAAGTAGGTTATAGGAGGGCTGGGGAGGGACTATTGACAAGGTCTGGCAATGACAGGACAAGGGGCAATGGGTTTGAACTGGCAGAGGGGAGATTGAAACTGGATGTGAGGAGGAAGTTGTTTGCAGTGAGGGTGGTGAGACACTGGCACAGGTTGCCCAGGGAGGTTGTGGCTGCTCCCTCCCTGGAGGTGTCCAAGGCCAGGCTGGAGGAGGCCTTGAGTGAGCTGTGCTAGTGGGAGGTGTCCCTGCCTATGGCAGGGGGTTGGAACTGGATGAGCTTTGAGGTTCCTTCCAACCTAGACCATTCTATGATTACCAATATCTTCTCTCTTACAGTCTGACCTTGCCTTATCAACAGCACTTGCAGATTTCAGATGAACTGCTGGTCCAAGTCAGACAAGCGTGCTTTAAGGCTGTTCAACAGCACTGTGAAGACTCTTGTTCAGAGGATAAGCAACTTTTCACTTCCTTCAGCTGAAGGATGTTGAGCTACAGCAAATTTAAGTCAGCACATAGCTGTGGTCATGGTCTGTGTGTTTAGAAGTAAAGGCAAGGGCTGAAAACCAACAACAACAAAAACCTAAAAAATAAAAATTAAAAAAAAAAAAAAAAAAAGGTACTTCTTTCCAAAATAAAACCACATCTTTTGGGATGTTTGCTCAGCCCTAATTCAGGACAGACTCTGGATTTAACAGATTACCCTAAACAAACCTTGTAAGACATTTGTTTCTCAACAGTAAAAACGTGTCGATTCAGTTCGTGTAAAGGAGAAGATTTGGCACTTTTTTTCTTCCATTCCAGAAGTAAGGCATTTTGAATCAGCTGCTTTTCAGAACTGATATGCCAGCAAACAACAGGAGTTTCCTAAAATGTTTTAGAGCTCTCCTTCTGCTATAACTAAAACCAAAACAAAATGCTGAATACAACCTGAAATACAAAATACAGCAGGTGGGAAATTCCTTCTTTTTATTTTTCTATCTAACATGGTTATGAAGAACTTTTCTTTTGTCACTTTTAGCAGCTGTGTGGTGGTTTTTTTTTTTCCTTTAAGTTTGGCAAATTTTATTGTTGCTCTGACTCTAAGGCAAAAAGAATTAAGCAGGATTTAAATGTTTTTCTGCTTCCCGAACAAGTACGAAAGTCAAAAAGCTCTCAGAAGTTGGAGCTGCTTCTTTCTTCACAAGTTGATACCTCCCATTTCAGAACAGAAGGGGACATCACATGGGTGGTTTTGATCAGCTGGTAGAAAGCAAAGGTCAGTAAAGCTTTTAGGGACTCGAGTTGCAACAGAGGATGGGGGTGCAGGATATTAAAAACCTCCCCGGATGCTTTCCTGTGTAATCAGGTCTAGGTGATGATGCTTTGGCAGGGGGGGTTGGACTGGATGAGCTTTTGAGGTCCCTTCCAGCCCTTGACATTCTGTGATTGTGATTTTGCATCAAAAATGGAATGTGACTCATTAATGTCATACTACAAGGAGAGGACAACCAGGGAAACAAAAGGCTACCCTATGAAATGCAGTAGAAAAAATTATTTCACCTAAAACTGAGCATCATTTGAATTCTTGGGACTGTTTGCAGATTGTTCTGAAAAAAGTCAAAAGTGAAGCAGTACAATGATTTAAGAAGAAATATAAGCAGCTTTTAAATCAATGGGTTAAGAGCCTCAGGACAGGAACTGCACACAGTACTCTACAACTCAGAAAAGAAAATTGAAAGACACAGAGATGTTTAAAGGAAAGAGAATTTATATAGAGGGCAGAACATACAGAAATGGTCATTAAATACATGAAGATGAATAAATTTTCCACATTCACTGTGCACAGAGCAAGAAAAACGTAGAAAAAGAGGGATGGAAAATTGGACTAGGTAGCATCATCTCATAATAAAGACAGCAAAGTTGTGGAATAGATTGCTTGGAAAGATGCTGCATCAAGAGTGGTGTGGCCAGCAGGGCAAAGGAAGGGATTCTGCCTCTTTACTCTNCTTTCAGCACCAGTCCAGGGAAAACAAAACCAAACCCAAACCTGTCTGGAGTGACTCAGGAAAGTTAGATGATCTGTAAAGCTTCTCCTATTTTTGCCTCTGGCATTCTGAGACAGTTGTGTCAGGTACTACCTAATCACACACATTGTAAGTCAATTAACCTTAATAACTTTAACCTACAATACCAAAAATACTCCAGGATGAAAACTCATTTTCCTGTCAGATTTATTTAGCTGCTAAAACAGAGCCAAGAGAAACATCACCCAAATGACCAGTGTGTTAAAAGTATATACATGCAAACAAACCTGTGAGGGTTTTCTTTCTCCCCTTTAAACGTAGTGACAAGCCTCTGAAATGCTGGCAAACTGTGAGCAGATTCTACAAGCACACCAGTAAGTAATTTACAGCAACTTGCATTCCCTCCACCTATACAGACTTCTACTAAAGCTCAACTCTTCCAACCATAAATTCATTGATCCTGCAGGATAGCAAAAGCTAAATATTTTCTGCAGCCTCTTCCACGTTGTATGGAAGAGACTGCTCTGAAGACAGGCACTGGGAAAAAAAAAAATTAACATTTTTAGTGAAGACTTGGGAACCTCCTTCCTACTCTTGGACTTTTTCCTCAAGCCAGTTCTCCCAAATGGTGCTGCAAGCTAAAAATATCACACTGACAACATTGAATGTCCAAATGGAATTAGGTGGTGGGATTTGGCTACGCTGAGCAAGAGAATTACCTATCACCAGAGGAGTTTAAAGGGATTACAGCAGAGTGGGAAATTCTCCTAGCACTCCTGTGAAGCAGGCACTGTTCTCAAGTGTTGTGCAAGAGAAGTACTGCCTGGGGACTAAAGGAGGCCACAAGGAATTCCATGTGTTTTCAAGAATGTAATCTAGTAGAAAAATCATGCTGACTTCTAAATTTGAAAGTCATTAGGCTTTGTGGAAAGAAAAAAAAAAAAAAAAGAAATCTTTAATTTATGGCTTCTAAAGAGGCTGTTTAGAAACAGCCATTTTGCTTTGATAGCAGATGAGGATATATTTTTAGGCTAACATATTTCTTGGATTTCTCTTGCTTATAAATATGTCAAGACTCAATTTTAACTATAAATGTCTGCCATGAGGACATAGGATTGCAAACACCACATCCAGCAAAAAATATGTAATGAGAAATAAAATTGACAAGGTCTTGTAATGACAGGACTAGGGGCAATGGGTTTAAACTGGCAGAGGGAAGATTTAGACTGGATGTTAGGAGGAAGTTCTTTACCGTGAGGGTGGTGAGGCACTGGCACAGGTTGCCCAGGGAGGTTGTGGTTACTCCCTCCCTGGAGGTGTTCAAGACCAGGTTGGAGGAGGCCTGGAGTGAGCTGTGCTAGTGGGAGGTGTCCCTGCCTATGGCAGGGGGTTGGAACTAGATGATCCTTGAGGTCCCTTCCAACCTTACCATTCTATGATTCTATGAAGTTCAGCAAGGGCAAGTGTAGAGGCTTGTGCCTGGGAAAGAACTACCCCAGGGATCAGTATAGGTTGAGGACTGACCTGCTAGAAAGCAGTGAAAGGGAAAAGGGTCTGGGGGTCCCAGTGGATGGAAGGTTGCCCATGAGCCAGCAATGTGCTCTAGTGCCCAAGGCAGCCAATGCCATTGTGGGGTGAATTAGAAGGGCTGTGGTTAGTAGGTTATGAGAGGTTCTCCTGCCCCTCTACTCTGCCCTGCTGAAGTCACATTTGGGATATTGTGTCCAGCTCTGGGCTCCTCAGTTCAAGAAGGACATCAGGGAACTGCTTGAGAGAGTTCAGCACAGAGCCACAAAAATGATTAAGGAATGAAACATCTCTCTTAGGAGAAGAGCCTGAGGGAGCTGGGGCTCTTTAGCTTGGAGAGGAGGAGACTGAGAGGTGACTTCATTCATGTTGGTTAAGATGTAAAGGGTGAGTGCCAGGAGGATGGAGCCAGGCTCTGCTAGGTGATGCCCAGTGGCAGGACAAGGGACAATGGGTGGAAGTTGAGGCATAGGAAGTTTCACATAAACATGAGAGATTTTTCCCTGTGAGGGTGACAAAACACTGGAACAGGCTGCCCAGAGGGGCTGTGGAGTCTCCTGCTCTGGAGGGGCTCTGGAGTCTCCTGGATACATTGCTGTGTGATTTGGTATAGGTGATCCTGCTCCAGCAGGGGGATTGGACTGGATGAGCTTTTTCAAGGTCCCTTCCAACCCCTAATATTCTGTGATATGCTCAGCTTCTAACCAGCAGATCTGACAACAATCTGGAGCTACACCACATCAGTAGTAGAGACATTGATGCTTAGATGCTGGTTTTGTTTGTTTGTTTTTCCTCTTGAAGCAAAGGTGTTCTTTGCCCTCCAGGTCTAAAACCAAGGTAAAACACAAAATTTACCTCACATACTATTGGGGAAAATGGAAATCATGGACAAATGAAATACACTTTGACCTGAAATTTGGGATTTTTTACATAAAGAATGCAGAGTGTCTAGGAATTTTTAGTGCAAAGTTATGTCTGATAAAGCTACTTAACTGCGATGCCCTCCCTTCTCTTACAGTCTAATCACTCATTTTCAGCCCAGTGATGATGATGATGATAAAAACAGTTAGATCTCACAACATAAGTCACACAAGCAGTCTAATGCAGGTGCAGTCTTATGGGAGGGAGGTAAGAAAAGTCAATACCTCAAGCCTGCAACTGATTTAAACTTCTGATGGCTCAAATACCACTGTGGTATTTTATCTCCTTGCAGCAGAAAGCACTTTAGCCTGTAATATTAACCTCCTGGTGCTGCAACTGGTCCAAGTTAATTGGAGAATCAAATCCTTAAGCTGGCATCACAGAAGATCAAAACCTCTCAGGCTGTTTCAGTGTCAGCATTACTATTCTTCCATTAGCTTGGAGGAGCCAACTAGTTGATTTGATGTCTGCTGCAAAACTTCCCTATGTGTTCTTTGGCTGTTTTCAAAATAAGATTTACAGAACAAATGATTTCTCAACAGAGAACATCAAGGTCTCAGCAACAGGAGTGAAAGAAAACACTATATAACTTTTACAGCTGGCATACAATAACACAAATGAAACTTTTTCTCTCTCCCCACCCACAGTTAATTTTTCTTCTGGTGAAGTGTTATGTAGACTACATCATCTATCACCTTATTCCTCCAGCAATCCAGCTAAAGAATTCTATCTTCATTCAGAATTAAGGAAGTTTGGAATTTTTTTTTTTAAACCATATGACTGTACAAATAAATGAAGTATTATTTTCCCCTTTGAGGAAATCTTAGCTACTAAGGCTGACTTCATTTTAGAAATCTCCCAGGTCTGTAACAAAATACATTCCAGATTAGTTTAGTCCTTCCCCCATTTTTTGGTCTCTGATCCATGCAATGCTACAGGCTTGGAGGAGAGTGGCTAGAAACCTGCCTAGTAGAAGAGGACCTGGGGGTCTTGGTAAATAGTTGCCTAAATATGAGCTGTTGTGTGGCCAGGAAGACCAACAGCATCCTGACTTACATTAGAAATTGTGTGGCCAGCAGGACTGGAGAGGTGATTGTCCTGTTACTTGGCACTGCTGGGGCAGGCCTGAAATACTGGGTTCAGTTTTGGGCCCCTGACTTCAAGAAAGACATTGAGGTGCTGTAGAGGGTCCAATGAAGAGCAACAAAGCTGGTGGAGAAGAGGTGTGGTGAGGAGTGGCTGAGGGAACTGGCATTGCTTAATGTTGTGGGTTTGGAGTTTCACCCTCCCCCCCACTAGATTAATCAGACTAACTCAGCTGGCTGGAAGCTAAAGAATGGAGCTTAGCATAATTTACAGGCATATATATACACAATATATTACAGATATTTACAACTATATACAATAACCATAGAATCATAGAAGGGTTGGAAGGGACCTCAAGGATCATCTAGTTCCAACCCCCTGCCATAGGNGCCTGCAGAAATGGAAGTTGAAATGCATCCCAGAGTCCCAAGAGAATTGGCTGATATATTTGCCAAGGCATTCTCCATAACAGCTGACAAGTCCTGGCAGTCAGGTGAAGTCCTGGAGACTGGAAGAGGGGACACACCATACCTCTTTTTAAAAAGGGTAGAAAGGAGGACCCTGGGAACTACTGACCTGTCAGCTTCATCTCTGTGCCTGGGGAAGATCACAGAGCAGATTCTCCTAGAAGCTCTGATAAGGCACATGGAGGACAGGAGGTGATTAAAGACAGCTTCAGTAAGGGCAAATCCTGCCTGAAACCTAATGGCCTTCTATAATGGAGTGACTACATCAGTGGACTCTCTGTGATAAGACAAGGAGCAATGGATGTAAGCTGCAGCACAGGAGGTTCTACCTCAACACAAGGGGGAACTGCTTTACTTTAAGGGTCCCAGAGCACTGGCACAGGCTCCCCAGAGAGGTTGTGGAGTCTCCCTCTCTGGAGACTTTCAAGGCCTGTCTGGATGTGTTCCTGTGTGCCCTGAGCTAGATTGTCTGGTCCTGCTCTGGCAGGGAGGTTGGATGCGTTGATCTCTTTGGGTCCCTTCCAACCCTGTGATGAGCTATGAATGTGACCTATCTGGACTTCTGCCAGGCCTTGGACATGGTTGCCCATAACATCTTGCTCACCAAGCTGGACAGATAGAGATTTGATGGGTGGACTGTTCAGTGGATAAGGAATTGGCTGGACAGTCACATTCAGAGAATAGCAGTCAGTGGCTCAAAGTCCAGATAGGGAGCAGTGACAAGTGGTGTCCCTCAGGTCTCAGTACTGGGACCTGTACTGTTTAATATTTCTATCAGTTATATAAAATTGAGTGCATCATCAGCAACTTTGTAGGCAACACCAAACTGAGTGGTGCTGTCAATAGGGATAGGATGTCATCCAGGACCTGGACAAGCTGGAGAGAGGGACCCAGGTGAGCCTCATGAGGTTTAATTAGACCAAGTGCAGGGTTCTGCACCTGGGTCAGAACAATCCTCATTATTAATACAAGCTAGGGGATGAGGTGATAGAAAGCAGCCCTGAGAAAAAGGACTTAGAGGAGTTCTGGTGGATGAGAAGCTGGACATGAGCCAGCAATGTGCACTTGCAGCCCAGACCAATGGCATCCTGAGCAATTTCATGTGATGATCTTGAAGGTCTCTTTCACTCTAAGTGATGCTGTGATGGGAAAATGCCAATTCACTGTTGACTCAGTACATTTTAATTCACACCAGGATGAGTTAGCATCATGGGCACATTTTGAAGATTGTCTGTTCTTGCACTTAATAGTGGAGTCAAAGTCAAATTCAACCTCAGCTGCAATTTCCATGTGTTCTCAAATATTTGTAATAAACAAGTCTCTGGCCCTAGACAAGACATTAGCCTTATGAGTCAATGAAGCACATTTCCTTTCCCCTGCCCTGCCCCATCAAGTCTTCAAGCAGACTGGGTTTGCAATGTGGACTCAGTCCCTCATTTCCACTCTCAGATACCAATGCAGTACTGAGCATACAGAGAGACTGGTTGGGATAAAACACTTCTGCTGACATGAAAAGCCATTCCCTTTTAATTGACTGAAAAATCAAATAGTTTTTAAACCTCTTGTTATACTTAAAGCCCTCTTTAATTTTGTGTGCAAGGGTCCTAACAATCAATTATTTTTTTTCTCCCCCTCACAGTTCAGAGAGCTGAAAGCTTTTAATGGTCAGTATAATAAGCATCACATTCACTCTTCCTAGCTTATTTGACTTGATATAAAAAAATAACCCACAAAGCTGCTTTTCTGGTTTAAAATATATAGCAAGATAATTCAGAAGATGTTAGGAAATTAACAACTCAAAGGGAAAACTCATGTGTGATTGATCCCAGTGTATTGTGAAGAAACAGCCTGTGCCTTTCCAGACCTCAGAGACTTAAGTGCAAAGTTCATAATTTTGCTTTTGACCTCATTCCCTGATTACTGATTCTCACTAATGACTGTCCCAGTGTTATGCTCAACAGATGAATAGTCAACCTTCTGCCAAAAATATTCCCCTGGGGACTGTGGTATAAGCTGCACCATGGACTTGTGCGCTAACTCACATGCAGACATTTCCAGAATGCCTCCACCACACATGTAGCATTCTCATGCTCTGATTCAACCCTCATCTCTCTGAGCATCAGAGATACAAAAATCCACCTAGACCACAGTAAGTACTACAGGATTGCTGCATGGCCACAGAATGGTAAGGTTGGAAGGGACCTCAAGGATCATCTAGTTCCAACCCCCTGCCATAGGCAGGGACACCTCCCNACTATAAATAAGATTTAAGAACTACATTTTCCCCTGCAGAGGAGGACACTGCGTAACCTGATGCAAAGCAAAGTCTTGATTGTGCTCAGGGAAATCTTCCTAATATCAGGGGTGAGGATTTGAATGGAAAAAACTCACAGACGTAAGAAACTCACAGAGGTAAGAAGCATACAGAATCCAGGCTATGCCAGAAACACCACACTAATGGCTGCTGCACACTATTTGAACATGGAAAACATCTGAATTCCCTCTCTGTGAAGGACCAAAGCCTGAAAGGAGAAGCCCTGGAGGGGGAAGTCACTTGTGCTTTTTTAATCTGTGAAAGTTGTGATGCAGAGTAGAGTTAATTCAAGGCAAAGGGCAAAACTCTCATTTTATCTCACTAGAACATACATTGGTCTCCAGGGGAAAATCCTCATTCCAGAATACAGTAACAGCAATAACCCTGCCATACATGAATGAATCTGATGGTTTTGTTTTCATATGAAGCTATTAAAAAGGAATTTAATTAAAAATGAAAAAGGGAATCCTCCATTACTGGAATCTGACTTTTCATTCCAAGAGGACTGCAAATTCCACCTTATATCTATCCCAATAGAGCAAAACTCCTCTTGGCACCTCCATTGGTGTAATATCTACACTGGTGTCAGCACAATCACAGCACCATTTCACTGAAGAAAATTCCTTCATAGTTTCTTTTTTCCCTTCAAGTTATCCAAAAGAAAGCTATCTAATAGAAAAAAAAAAGATGAGTGAAATATGGGGCTGATACAGATTAGAAATACAGACTCTGGAAATAAGCAATTCAAGAAGAGGTGGCTTTGAATTACTCATGAGGAACAAACTTATTTTAACTGAATTCTCACCACTAAAGAGTTACACTAATGACTATTCCACACCTTCAGACAGAGATAAAAGAAGCACTAAAACTTCATCATGTTTGGAGATGTTCCTTCAAAAAGCAAAACTCACCTTTAACAAGAGGAAAATCAGAGAATTTTGAAAAAAAATAGCATTTATCATCTGAGTTTATTGTGCTGTCCAGGTAGACTCCTTCACTAAAATCACAGCATAGTTGGATCTTTTGCCGCTCAATTAATCCACACATCATTATTAAGGACATCTTACATCATTAGAGACTGAGTTTCTGTATCATAAGCACAGATGAGTTACACATAGCCTGTAAAGAAAAGTTTTCATTGCAACTATCCATG
>WBNM01020653.1:19011-31211 GCA_013399055.1 Ramphastos sulfuratus
AGCAGAGATGTCTTATCTAGCCCACTCCTTGTTTCACTGCCCCTCCTCTAGCAATTGCAAGAGGGACACAGAGAGAGGCAAAAGGCAGGGGGAGAATTTTCTTTCTTTGTTTTCACAGCTTACTGGGTAGTTTGAGGTTCAGAGCAACATAATCAGGAAAAACAAAACCAAAAAAACACCCTAAAACAAATTACACAGGCAAACTACTGCAGACTTTGGAATTACAACAAGAGCTGCCACTTTAGGTGTCATGTGAAGACACAGAACATGATGCAAGTCACCTTCCAGATGCTTTGGATACACCAGTGAATTACTGTCCTTGAGATGGATAAGCCTATATCACAGTCAACATTTCTACAATTAGAGAAGGTGGGTTACAATGATGCCTTTCCTCTCCCTTTGTTCTGGTAGCAAATCACACAGGCACATGAAATAAGAATGTCCAATTTCACCCTTACCCAAGACCAACAGACTTCTTTTTATTGTTTTATTTTTTTTCCCCAGTAGGGATTGCAAATACATTGTCTGATATATTTGCCTGCATGCTGTAAGGAAAGGAAGTTCCAGAGTAGTCAGATTTATTGGAGCAGCTCTTACAATGCTAAAGTATTATGAATTTGTCACACAGCTTGCTGCAGTAAGCAAAAGTATCAGCTGAAAAGTGGTGTAGTGAACCATAGGGTTTCCTTAGAANTCTCCAGGGGAAAATCCTCATTCCAGAATACAGTAACAGCAATAACCCTGCCATACATGAATGAATCTGATGGTTTTGTTTTCATATGAAGCTATTAAAAAGGAATTTAATTAAAAATGAAAAAGGGAATCCTCCATTACTGGAATCTGACTTTTCATTCCAAGAGGACTGCAAATTCCACCTTATATCTATCCCAATAGAGCAAAACTCCTCTTGGCACCTCCATTGGTGTAATATCTACACTGGTGTCAGCACAATCACAGCACCATTTCACTGAAGAAAATTCCTTCATAGTTTCTTTTTTCCCTTCAAGTTATCCAAAAGAAAGCTATCTAATAGAAAAAAAAAAGATGAGTGAAATATGGGGCTGATACAGATTAGAAATACAGACTCTGGAAATAAGCAATTCAAGAAGAGGTGGCTTTGAATTACTCATGAGGAACAAACTTATTTTAACTGAATTCTCACCACTAAAGAGTTACACTAATGACTATTCCACACCTTCAGACAGAGATAAAAGAAGCACTAAAACTTCATCATGTTTGGAGATGTTCCTTCAAAAAGCAAAACTCACCTTTAACAAGAGGAAAATCAGAGAATTTTGAAAAAAAATAGCATTTATCATCTGAGTTTATTGTGCTGTCCAGGTAGACTCCTTCACTAAAATCACAGCATAGTTGGATCTTTTGCCGCTCAATTAATCCACACATCATTATTAAGGACATCTTACATCATTAGAGACTGAGTTTCTGTATCATAAGCACAGATGAGTTACACATAGCCTGTAAAGAAAAGTTTTCATTGCAACTATCCATGACAGCTATTACTCAGACCTCATTCCAGTCATGGAGGAGCCAAAACAGACAGTAACACCAAAATGCCAGAATCCTACACAAGTATAGAAGAGTCCACATCCTGCCTTTTGGAGCATTTTCTACCTAAAATACATCAAGTACCATATATTAACCCCACAGTTATGTCACTGGAGACAACTGATACTGACATTTCATCTATTATGCCCCACCCCTTTAAGAAGATCCACAACAATACTGCTCTGGAACAGACCTGAAAAAGAGAACCCAAACCAGGAAAAGCTTCTGCCAGGCAAACTAATTTCCTTGCTCACATACAAAGGGAGAAAAGCACCACATGTTAATGACTATAGATTGAAGCTTCTAGGCTTTAAACCTATAGAACACAAAGGAAAGGTTAGCATCCAAGTGCTCAATTTTACTGAGGGCTAACTGGTGACATTTCAAACCTCTTACACAGACATCCTTAATCCCTCACTTTGAACTCAGGCTGGTCAGCCTCTCACTGACAGACCAGCACTTAGCCTAGCAGAGCTCTGCACTTCACATTACATCAGTCTACGCAGTTGAGACACCACTTTACATCACAGCTTCTCTGGCTAGTGCAATGTTTGCCATCACACAGGTCAATTTGAATCAAGACCACAACAAGAAGACATTGCAAGCTACAAAATCAATTAAAAGGAAAGCATTACCTTGAAGGATGAGGAGCCCACTCAAGAACAGGGCCAAAATAAACAACTGTAGCCTTACTTCATGCTTCCTGACCCACGGCCCTCTCTTCCTGGGATCAAAGCCATTGTCTTAGCTCCAGTTCCTTCTCTTCCCTTGGCAATGGGCCTTAATTGCTTGATAGATCCCAGCTGCTTTGATGTGCTCTCCTCTTAACTCATTCCTCCCCAGTACTGCAGTAGTAACCACACAAGTGAGGAGGGTTTCTTACTCACACACCTGCCCAAACTGGTCTCAAAGTATCTTTTCAATAAGCAGAAGCTAAATAAATGTCATAGGAAAAGAACACAGGAAAAGACTTCCTAACGTTTTACTGTAATTGCGTCTCTCCAAACCCTGAGAGGTCAAAATGTCTGAGAAGACACATTGTACATAAGCCTGGACAGAGGGAACACACACTGGCTTAACCCAACAACCAGAAGTTTCTAGAGCAGCTATTTTCCCTTCTTCTTCCCCATCCCCTCCCCCCTCTCCACCCCCCNTAAAACAAATTACACAGGCAAACTACTGCAGACTTTGGAATTACAACAAGAGCTGCCACTTTAGGTGTCATGTGAAGACACAGAACATGATGCAAGTCACCTTCCAGATGCTTTGGATACACCAGTGAATTACTGTCCTTGAGATGGATAAGCCTATATCACAGTCAACATTTCTACAATTAGAGAAGGTGGGTTACAATGATGCCTTTCCTCTCCCTTTGTTCTGGTAGCAAATCACACAGGCACATGAAATAAGAATGTCCAATTTCACCCTTACCCAAGACCAACAGACTTCTTTTTATTGTTTTATTTTTTTTCCCCAGTAGGGATTGCAAATACATTGTCTGATATATTTGCCTGCATGCTGTAAGGAAAGGAAGTTCCAGAGTAGTCAGATTTATTGGAGCAGCTCTTACAATGCTAAAGTATTATGAATTTGTCACACAGCTTGCTGCAGTAAGCAAAAGTATCAGCTGAAAAGTGGTGTAGTGAACCATAGGGTTTCCTTAGAAAGCAAGGAAGCCTGCATTACAATCAATTATTTCCTGCAGCAGGCATTCTTAGGGGAAAAAATATAATCAGCTGTCACCACAGCATATAAACAAGAGCAACGAAGAGGTGAGGGGGGAAAAATGTAAGGCAGTTTACATGAAATAAGCTAAAATGACCTCACACTTAGGCTGTTCAGAGGCTCTCTATCTCTTTCCCAGCTGAACCTAAGGAATGACTGCTGCAAGAGTGAACCATTAGAGGTTAGGGATTGACCTGTTGGAGAGCACTGCAGTAGACAGGGACCTGGGGGACCTGGTAAACAGAAGTATGAGCATGAGCCAGCAGTGTGCTCTGGTGCCCAAGAAGGCCCATGTCATACTGGGGTGGATTAGAAGGGCTGTGTTTAGTAGGTTGAGAGATGTTCTCCTCACCTTTAACTCTACCCTGCTGACACCACATCTGGAATATTGTGTTCAGTTCTGGGTCCCTCAGTTCAAGAAGAACCTCAAAGAAGTGCTTCAAAGAGTCCAGTACAGAACCACAAAAATAGTGAAGGCAGTGGGAACATCTCCCTTCTAAGGAGAGACGAGACAGCTGGATCTGTTTAGCTTGGAGCAGAGGAGACTGAAAGGTGACCCCATTCATGTTTATAAAGATGTGAATGGTGTCAAGAGGACAGAGACAGGCTTTGCTTAGTGATGTCCATTGACAGGGCAAGGGACAATCAGTGCAAGCTGGAGCAGAGAAGGTTCCACAGGAATATAAAGAAAATCTTTTTCACTGTGAGGGTGGCAGAGCAGTGCAACAGGTTCCCCAGAGAGGTTTCGGAGTCTCCTTCTCTGGAGACATTCAAAACCCAGCTGGATGTGTCCCTGTGTGACCTGCTCTAGGTGATCCTGCTCTGGCAGGGGGGTTGGACTAGATAATCTCTAGAGGTCCCTTCCAAGCCCTAACATTCTGTTGATTCTCTGATTTGGTGATTCAGCAGTTCTGTGCTAAGAGCCTGACCTCCCTTCAGCTTGAGAGTCTTGCACACTTTGGTGTTTTCTCTAAATTACACCACAACTACAGAATTGAGATGTACAAACTGAGACAAAAGAGCAGGACTCACATCAGTATCTTGAACAGAGAGTAACAGAAAATTAATCACAGGAGATATTTAATGTCTAAAATCCCACTCTTTTCAAAAAGTTACTCCTCTCACTAAAGAGTCAGAGATGAGAGGCCTCTCGAGGGTGGCATCTAACATGAGATGAAGCATTCCTGTAGGAAATGCTTGGATATGTTGTCCCTCCCTCAAATCTGGTTTTGCATTTCCTCCTTACTGAACTGAATAACTCATAGGCATATCATATATTTCAACCACATATGGTATTGGCTGCTGCTGGAGTCACCATCCCTGGAGGTGTTTAAGAGGAGGCTGGATGAGGCACAGTTTAGTTAATTAGAAGGGCTGGGTGATAGGTTGGACTCGATGATCCTGGAGGTCTTTTCCAACCTGGTTAATTTAGTGATTCTGTATGAATGGGAGACAGCATTGGAAGTGGAGGGTTTAAACACAAATCAGTTTTGTGTTTTCTGAAATACAAGAGTTGACTTATTTTTGCTTTTCACACCTTGAGATCGACACAAATACAAACTCCTATCAGTTAATATTTTAATAGTGACATGGTAGATGTAACTGGAGTTCTCATGAGCAATTGTAAATGGAATGATATAGCTACATTAGGAATTTAATTAGAATTTGCCCTAAAACCACAAATGACAACTCCCAGCACAGAATCCTCAGCCTGCAGAGACAGACCACAGTTCACAGCCTAATTAGTTTGATGGATAAACAAATGTGACTGACTTTACATGGACTAACCTCTGATAAACAAATATGACTGACTTTATGTGGACTAACCTCTATATTACTATAAAGTCATAGAATCATAGAATGGTAAGGTTGGGAGGGACCTCAAGGATCATCTAGTTCCAACCCCCTGCCATAGGCAGGGACACCTCCCACTAGTACATCTCACTCAAGGTCTCCTCCAACCTGGCCTTGAACACCTCCAGGGAGGGAGCAGCCACAACCTCCCTGGGCAACCTGTGCCAGTGTCTCACCACCCTCACTGTAAAGAACTTCCTCCTAACATCCAGTCTAAATCTCCCCTCTGCCAGTTCAAACCCATTGCCCCTTGTCCTGTCATTACAAGACCTTGTATTGCAAAAATTGCTGGGTACAACATTTTTAAGCCAAGTGAAAGAATCACAGACACTTTACAGAGTATAGAGAGATAGAGTAACTGCTCTTACACAAGGCAATACAGAACCTGTCCAAATATTGTGTTACTGGAAAAGTGCACCAAGGCAAACCCTAGAGATGAAGTAATAGGGTAGGAGAGCCAAAGTTTCTCTTTCCTAGCCTGCTTCAAGTGATGTTTTTGTCACAGATGTAACTAATGACACATACTGTTGGAGTGGATGTGGAAAAAAGCTTTGCACAAGAAATGTTATACTTTGGTTTTCCTTGCCAGGCATAAATTGATTCCATATACCACTCACACAGACCCTGCAAATACTCTCTTCTGTGCACAAACACACTTTTGCTGGCACAGATGTTCTGTGTTCTAGTTGCACTGGTTCTACTCACTGTTAAAACTACTCTTTGTTGCATGAACTTTTATCAGAGGCAGAAGGTTTGTACAGCTAAGATGAGGGCTTAGCTTGTACCACTGTGAAAGCTTGAGAGAAAAAAAAAAATCACCGCAGCTCCCTTGTCATTTTTGTCTGCCCCATTTTTCTTTAGTTGGGTAAGAAGTGTGAGCTTGCCTGTATGAGCTGCTCAGCACTTTTCAAGGAGCTCTCTAAGACACTGATCATTGCAGAGCATCTCCATTAATGTGGAAGATATTTGAAGAATCATAGAATGGTAAAGTTGGAAGGAACCTCAAGGATCATCTAGTTCCAACCCCCCTGTCGTAGGAAGGGACACCTCCCACTAGCACAGGTCACTCAAGGCCTCTTCCAACCTAACCTTGAACACCTCCAAGGAGGTTGTGCCAGTGTCTCACCACCCTCACTGCAAAGAACTTCTTCCTAACATCCAGTTTCAATCAGCAGCCACAACCTCCCTGGGCAACCTGTTGCAGTGCCTCACCACCCTCAGTGTAATATATATATATATATAAAATACATATATATATTGATTAGAAAGAGAAAAATGCAACAAAATAATCAAAATTTCCTTCCCCCTCCCTTCTTTCAGCAAAGGTCTTGTTCAAAGAAGAGCTCTCAGTGTCAATGCATGTCAGTGCTCTAATACAAAGGGCTTGATGAAACTAGGGTCAGAAAGTTTTGCTTTGGATTCTAGTTATTTATTTATTTATCTAATCAGTGACAGTAAGCTGAGCTAAAATGCCCCCTGTGCTCAGAGGGCACTGCAAAGCTCTGCTTTTCCCTTTCCCTTTGCCTCCAGGTCCCATATAATTGATTCTGACCGAGTGTTAGCAACCATGTCCAACTCCCAGAAGTTTTCCCTGAACTATGGTTATTCCTGGTGATTCATATGTCTGAGAATCTTACTGAAAAATAAACTATTGGAACCTTTAAAATAATTAACTTGGCTCTTTCAGTGCACAGGATCTTTTGATGAGACTGAAAGGAAGGGAGAAATGTGAAAGGAGTGGAGGACTGGACTGCGTGTTTGTGGAATCCTGGCATTGGGAAAGCATTTGTCTTTATCTACTTACTCTGGGGCCAGATGCAGAAAGCCAAGGGCAACTTACCTCCCAGCTGCAGTGACTAATGATGTGTAAACATATCAAAGAGATCTCCTCTTTTCCAATAAAATTGAGACCCACATAATCTTTGCTTCAAGAGAGTGAAGGGGAAATTAAAAGCAACCTAGATGGACGGAAGGCTTGCACTCTTATCTAAACTGCTCAGTGCCTTTGCAATAAATCTTCTTGTGCAGCTTTCCTTTGCCTCATTTCACATGAACACAGGGATTCAGTCTGAGCTTTAAGCAGGGTAACAATCAATAAAGACTCAAAACTCAGTGCACCTGCTGCTAAGCAAGCTGCCCACTCACTCAGGGAAGTTAGCAAGCTGCTCAATCTCTTCCTAGTTCAATTTATTCCCCCAGAAAATTAAGGAGCAAGTCATAATTAGTGTTTAGAAACCATGCTGAAAAAAAACACACCATGAATTCCTCATTGAAAAATGTTATTTGTTTGACTCTGCACCACCACTACCCTTGTGCATCCTCCTAGCTCAAGGTCAGTGCCATTCCAAGGTGGATTAGAAGGGCTGTGGTTAGTAGAGAGCTCAAGAGAGGTTCTCCTCCCCCTCTACTCTGCCCTGATGAGGCCATGTCTGCAACATGGTGTTCAGTTCTGGGCCCCTCAGTTTAAGAAGGACCTCAG
Source organism: Ramphastos sulfuratus (assembly GCA_013399055.1). Lineage (NCBI taxonomy): Eukaryota > Metazoa > Chordata > Aves > Piciformes > Ramphastidae > Ramphastos > Ramphastos sulfuratus. Next base: position 26,636 of record WBNM01020653.1, read on the forward strand.
GGAACTGCTTGGAAAAATCCAGCACAGAGCCACAAAGATGATTAAGGGAATGGAACATCTTTAGGAGAGACTGAGGGAGGTGGGGCTCTTTAGCTTGGAGAGGAGGAGACTGAGAGGGGATCTCATTCATGGTTTTAAATATGTAAAGGGTGAGTGCCAGAAGGATGGAGCCAGGCTCTGTTGGGTGATGCCCAATAGCAGGACAAGGGGCAATGGGTGGAAGCTGAGGCATAGGAAGTTCCATGGAAACATGACAAAGAGTTTTTTCACAGTGATGGTGACAAGACTGGAACAGGCTGCCTAGGGAGGCTGTGGAGTCTTCCTCTGGAGATATTCAAGACCTGCCTGGATGTGTTCCTGTGGGATCTGGTGTAGGTGATCCTGCTCTGGCAGGGGTGTTGGACTGGCTGAGCTTTCAAGGTCCCTTCCAGCCCCTGATATTCTGTGGTTCTGTAACATTTCTGGAAGACTCAGATTGTTTCTTACTGACCCTTTTCAGTCCTTTACTTTCTCTGAGGTCTGGTACTGTCCATGCTATGTTGTATACTGGCCTGTAAATAGTGGCAATAAAGCTGAGGACCTGCATTATTCCTTCCAAGGCTTGTCTACCTATCTGAGCATCCAGAGGGGAAAAAAACGAATCTACTCTGCAGTCATGTGCACAGCAGGCATTTATCAAGGAGAAAAGAAACTTGGACTGAGTGCAAGGAAGTGAAGATGCTGATAGCCTGAGGCTTTTGACTCTCTGAGAACTGGCATGCATTCCTGCAGGGAGCATCTGACAACCAATTTAGAGATCATTGACTTGAAGCAATAGCTCTCTGGTTTCAGAAGTCAGGTTTGGTAAACCACCCCCGGAACTCAGTTGCAGTGATTTTTTTACCTAGAATAATTAATTTTCTTACCTCCTGACACAAACTCTGTTCTCTTTCACAATCTCAGTAGGGGTCCCATTGGCTTGACATGTGAGTCTGAGATATATACTAGGTAGTACAACAGCCAAGTGCTTCCTCAAGAATAGCTTTGATCTCCTGCTTCTCCTGCAGTAGGCACTGAGGGGAAGGAGTTACCTGTTTGACCTGTTTGTAGCAGTCAGTGGAACTGAATCCCTTGTCCCAGGTTTGCATTATAGAATCATAGANTAGTTCTCTCCATTCCCTGAAACCTGAGGAAATCAAGGACCAGGAGGAATGGAGTAAAACTAGAAGCAGGTAGATTCAGATTGGATGTTAGGAAGAAATTCTTCAGGGCCTACAAAAAAGCTGGGGAGGGACTTTTTAGGATATCAGGTAGTGACAGGACTAGGGGGAATGGAGCAAAGCTAGAAATTGGAAGATTCAGACTGGATGTGAGAAGAAAGTTCTTCACCATAAGAGTGGAGGTGGTTGACCAGGGAGGTGGTTGAGGCCCCATCCCTGGAGGTATTTAAGGTCAGGTTATATGTGGCTCTAGGCAACCTGATCTAGTGTGAGGTGTCCTTGTTCATAGCAGGGGGGTTGGAACTAGATTATCCTTGTGGTCCCTTCCAGCCCTGACAGTTCTATGTTTCTATGATTTCATTAGCTGCAGTATTTATAGGAGTACCCACTGGTTGAACACAAAAGGGAGCTAAATTCATGATTTTTGCCTTTTGCTAGTTATTTGGGGTGTATCTGTGTGTGTGCATTCAAGAGAAATGTTTAAGAAGCAGAGTAACATCTACTTCTCCACTTCCTCTGATTCAGTACTCCTGAGCCTTCTTTTGGCTGTGCTTGGGCACTTGAACTTCTTACACATAGCCTGAATTGAATTTCTTTTTCTCTCTATCATTCTGACCTTTGAGGTCAGTGTTCTTCCGTACTCCTGGCCACTGTGTGCTCTCCCTCTGAGCCTTTATGTCCTAGCAATTAGACTTTATGTCTGTGTTTCCCCACTAGGGACATTCCACTGCTCCAAGACCTGGCTCTGGGGAGGACAGGGGAAGACTAAGACTTCCTCTTTCTTCTTTTTTCTATTTCCCCCCCTGCCCCCCCTTCTTCTTGTCTTAGGCAGATTTATTTACTGTTAAGACCCATCTAGCTCAGTGATGTGCCTGTAGCATGCCTCTCCTGCTCTGCAACTAGCATGTGAACACCAAAAGGCAAGAGGCAGATTCACATACACTCAGGGAATCTTCCATGTTGTTTCTGTTTTGTTTCCATCTTAACAGAAAACTCAATTACAAACAGTAATAACTAAACTAAAGCATCTCTTTTTGCCAATGCAGTGACTCACCAGGACTTTCCATAATGATATGATGAATAAGCATATTTTAAAGGCTTTTATAGTTGACTCTGCTTGACAGAAAAAGGGAGCTTTGAGACTACTTCTGCATCTAGAGCCTTCAGCTCCTAGTAAAACACAGATCTGCATCAAGCTTGTCCCTGTGGATGATAAAGGAGTTAATGCATTTTTCAATCAAAACTGATTATTGCACATCTTGGTCTTATGAGTCAACGCAGCTTTTTAACTAAGCTGCCCTGTAAGCAAGATAGCATCTGCAAGATGAAAATGAGAAACAGCTGCATCACAGGGCTGTGCAAAATAAATCTTTGTGCACTGTATGGATACACACATGGAGAGCCAGGGATGTTCCCAAAGCTACACCAGCCTCCTCAAAATTAAAGGCTACCATCTCTTGCATTGGTTTTTCTGTTGGTGTGAAAGGAAATGTGGCTAAATGGTGTGGTTGGTTTGTCATCAGGATAGACACAGCACGTGGTGAAAGCACACAGCACTGCAGAAATCTGGTTCTGTCTCTGGCAGCACTTTACAGGGATTTCAGTGCACTATTTTGTATTGCTGGAAAAAGTGAGAAGTGGACATGGGCTGTATCAAGAGAAGCATGGCCAGCAGGGCAAGGGAGGGGATTCTGCCCTTTTACTCTGCTCTCCTNCAGATTTTGTCTCCTAGTAGTCTCTCTATTAACTCACCCCAAAAATCCTAATTTAGTCCTATTTTTTATTATTATATCTTTGCCTTACAATTTTTATAATCCAGACAATTTAGACCTGGATTAGAATATTAAAATATGCAAGATCAAATAGATAGCAAAATAATTAACTGTGTAATGTATTGCTTAGAGCTATACCATGCCTATAAGCAGCACACATATATTTATTTTGATGTATCATGTTTGTACAGAGGTAAGTAGGCATGTAATTAGCCCATTTATTTCATGTTTCTCCACCCAGTAAGACTGGAAGTAGCTGGAGTTTTCAAAAGCAATCAAGTTATTTCAGCACAACTTAATTTGAAACTGGTGTACAATTTACAGCATCAGATCTCGTGATTCTCTGAAGGAACAGAAATTCCTCCTAACCCTCCAGCTCTGCCCTGTTTCAGCAAATGGAGAGAAAGCCACACACTTTTTTCAAACTCAGGCTATGCAAAGCCCTGAAATGCACAGATGCACAATTTATCCTTTGGAGGGTGTATTACTTGATTTAGAGGAGTCACTGTGCTTCATTTTGGGAACCTCTGTTTAAAGAAGAAAAGAAACAAGAGCCTTCCACTAATTTTACCAAGTTTTGACTGAAACTCTGTAATGACACCAAAATAAAATACACAGAATCATAGAATCAATCAGTGTTGGAAGGGACCACAAGGATCATCTAGTTCCAACCCCCCTGCCATGGGCAGGGACACCTCACACTAGATCAGGCTGCCTAGAGGCTCATCCAGCCTGGCCTTAAATACCTTCAGGAATGGGGCTTCCACCACCTCCCTGGGCAAGCTGTTCCAAGCTCTCACCACCCTCATGCTGAAGAACTTCTTCCTAATATCCAGTCTGAATCTTCCCATTTCTAGTTTTGCCCCATTCCTCCTAGTCCTATCACTATCACTGACAGCTTAAAAAGTCCCTCCCCAGCTTTCTTGTAGCCCCCTTAAGGTACACTCAGATTTGTTTTTCCAGAATGACCTATTCTCTTTTTCCACAAGCATTTGTTTCTTCACCTGTTGCTATTTCTTTTTCCTCCACCATGCTGTCCTGTGACAACAGGGAATTTCTTTCTTATCCATGACTCAGAACCTAGAACAACAATTCAGCTATAGGATGGGAGGAGGGGGGGAAGCCAATCTATTTCTGAGGCAATTCAAAATACCAAGTCTGTACAAGCTGAAACTACATTTGATCTCCACTGGTGCTAATAAAAATTAAAATATTAAATCATTTTCCTTTTGCTCCATAGCAAATCTGCTCAGATTTGCATAGGTAGAACTGGTGTTTCAGCCAAAGACACCTCGGATGTGTGTGGGACATTAAAATGGAAGAGAAAGCCAACCTAGTAAAGCTTATTGAAATCCTAATAATTTTTTTTTGTCTTATACCTGTGTACATCCTTAGACCAGGGACCAGGGATCCTTCAGGGTCATCTTGGCTGGCTCCATTTTTGTGCTCGAGGAGTTTGGCAGGTTGCAGAAAATCCTATTGTATGTGACTCTGAGCCAACACAAGGAGGACATAAGCAAGTCCAGAGGAGGCCACGAAGATGCTCAGAGGGCTGCAGCAGCTCTGCTGTGAGGACAGGTTGAGAGAGTTGGGGCTCTGCAGCCT
>WBNM01020655.1:0-11053 GCA_013399055.1 Ramphastos sulfuratus
ATAGATAAATAAATAAATAAACACAACCTATATGACTCATTATGTGATACAACAAACACCTTTTGCATAACTAACAGAATCTGTTCTACATTACAAACAAAAAACTAAACACAAAAAACCCAAAATAAAACACAAAAAACCCAAAACAAAGCACAAAAAACCCAAACCAAAACAAAATGCAAAAACCCCAAACCAAAACACAAAAAACCCCCAAACAAAACAAAACACAAAAAAACCCCAAACTAAACAAAACAAACAAAACAAAACACAAAAACAAATAAAAGCACAAAAAGCTCAAAACAAAACACAAAAAAACAAAATAAAACACAAAACAAACAAAACACAAAAAACCCAAAACACAAAAAACCCCAAAACAAAACAAAAAAAACCCAAAACAAAACAGAACACAAAAAATAAAACTAATAATAAAAACGAAAACACAAAAAAACCTCAAAACAAAACAGAAAAAACCCCAAAACTAAAACACAAAAAAAACCAAACAAAAAAAATAAAAAACAAAAAACCAAAAATAAAAAAAAACAAAAAAACCCCCAAAACAAACCACAAAAAACCCAAAAAAAAAAACACAAAAAAACCAAAAACAAAACACAAAAAAAGCCAAAACAAAACAAAATAAAACACGAAAAAAAACCCACAAAAAACCCAAACAAAACACAAAAAAGCCCAAAACGAAATACAGAAGACCCTAAAACAAAACACAAAAAATAAACAAAACACCAGAAAACCCAAAACAAAACAAAAATCTAAACAAAACGCCAAAAAACCCAAAACACAAAAAAACCCCAAAACATAACCCAGAAAACCAAAAACCCCCAAAACAAAACACACTCACACACACAAAAAGCAATAAAAAAACCCAAAACCACCAAACACAACAACAACCCAAAACCCCCAAACAAACAAACCACCTCCACACCCCAAAACCAGTTTGCAGTTACAGAAATAAGGCTCTGGCAGAGGGGTTGGACTGGATGAGCTTTTGAGGTCCCTTCCACCCCCTGACATTCTGTGGCTTTTTTTTTGCATCTGGATATATTTCTGGCAGGCAGGCTCTGAAAAAGCTTCTTCCAAGAATGCTGCAGAGTGACCACACAGCTGTCGAGATTCCCTGCTCTAACCTGTTAACACCACAGATACTCCTGCTGGTGAAGCAGGCTTAAGGGGCAGACAAACTGACAGCTGGTCCATTCCTTCTCTTGCACATAAATCCCATTTAGAATGGGATTAAGATCATTGGAAAACAACCTATTGACTGAGCAATAAACCCTGCCCAGCAAGGTGCTAGAAACAAATTGTTTCACTCATATAAAGGGAGCTATAAATACTTTCTAATAATGGGAAGCAACATTTTAGAAACTCTTCAGGTTCGATTAGGGAGAGATAGGTTAAGTACTTTTCTGGTCTGTAGCATCCCCAAGCAAGCTTTTTAAAAAGCATTTAAAGAATGTTAGAGCATAAATGTTCAAACCTTTTAGATCAGAAAGATTCAAAGCAATGCAATCCCACATTCTAATTGGAACTGGCTGTACTGATTTCATTCCCCCTCTCACCGAGAATGGAATCGTTTCAAAGCACTGATCACAGAATCATAGAGTGGTAAGGTTGGAAGGGACATCAAAGATCATCCAGTTCCAACCCCCTGCCATAGGCAGGGACACCTCCCACTAGTATAGGTCACTCAAGGCCTCATCCAACCTGGCCTTGAACACCTCCAGGGAGGGAGCAGCCACAACCTCCCTGGGCAACCTGTGCCAGTGTCTCACCACCCTCACTGCAAACAACTTCCTCCTAACATCCACTTTCAATCTCCCCTCTGCCACTTCAAACCCATTGCCCCTTGTCCTGGCATTGCAAGACCTTGTCAATAGTCCCTCCCCAGCCTTCCTGGAGCCCCCTTCAGATCCTGCAAGGCCACTCCAAGGTCTCCTGGAAGCCTTCTCTTCTCCAGGCTGCAGAGCCCCAACTCTCTCAGCCTGTCCTCACAGCAGAGCTGCTGCAGCCCTCTCAGCATCTTGGTGGCCTCCTCTGGACTGGCTCCAACACTTCCATGTCCTTCCTGTGCTGGGGGCTCCAGAACTGCACACAGGACTGCAGCTGGGGTCTGAGGAGAGCAGAGCAAAGGGGCACAATCCCCTCCCTTGCCCTGCTGCCCACACTGCTCTTGCTGCAGCCCAGCACACAGTTGCTGTCTGGGCTGCACTCACACTGCAGCCTCATCTTGAGCTTTTCATCACCCCAGACCCCCAGGGCCTGTTCCTCAGGGCTGCTCTCAGCCATTCCCCACCCAGCCTGGAGTTGTGCTTGGCATTGTGCCTACCCAGGTGCAGGACCTTGCACTTGGCCTTGTTGAATGTCATGAGGTTGGCCTGGGCACAGCTCTGCAGCCTGTCCAGGTCCCTCTGGATGGATCCCTGCCCTCTAGCAAGTCGACTGTGCCACACAGCTTGGTGCCAGCTGCACACTTGCTGAGGCTGCACTGATTCCTCTGTCCATGGCACTGACAAAGATGTCAAACAGCACTGGTGCCAGCACTGACCCCTGAGGGAGTCACTTGGCACTGGTCTGCAGGTGGACATTGTGCCCTTGATCACCACTCTCTGTGTGCCACCATCCAGCCAATTCCTTACCCAGCAGTGCTCCACACATCCAGTCCATGTTTTTCCAATTTGGTGATCAGGATGCCATGTGGGACAGAGTCAAATGCCTTACTCATGCCCAGGTAGATGACATCAGTAGCTTTACACAAAGCTGAGGCAGGCAGGCTGCACTGACTGGTGAAAGACTAAACAGAGAGACTTTCTGTATTGGTTCCTGCAGAAAGAATGTATTTAATTCAGTGGGTTGCCTCATACTTCAGTCCATAAACTGAATGCACTTAAATTTCCAATTAATCTGTCTCTCCATGTACCTCAGTACCCTTTGCCTTTGAACTTCACATTTGCTTTCATGTGGCAATCCTTTTAATTTTCAGGTGCTGCCCAAATGAGGCATGCATTAATATTAACAAGAAGCAACCTTCACTGGAGAATAAAACACAGGGGGCTTTGCAAGTTTGGATAAAGCCTCAGATCATAGAATGGGTTAGGTTGGAAGGGACCCCAAAGCTCAGGCAGTTCCAACCCCCCGCCATAGGCAGGGACACCTCTCACTTGTACAAGTCACTTAAGGCTATAGAACCATAGAATCACAGAATGGTCTGGGTTGGAAGGGATCTCAAAGCTCAGCCAGTTCCAACCTCCCACCATAGGCAGGGACACCTCCCACTAGTACAGGTCACTCAAGGCCTCGTCCAACGTGGTCTTGAACACCTCTAGGGAGTGACAAAACAAAATATGAATGCATCCTCCACAGCAGAGTGCAGTGGGATAGCCTGCATGGGTATGTGGATGATTGACAACAAAGGTGGTAACTGTGATTAAATATTGATTCCTATTGAACGAAGAGAATGGAACTTCACCATCAAGTGCTCAGACACATAACACCTTAGAATTGAGTAGTATTGAGACTGATTTGCTACCAAGATTCAGGTCACTGTACTGACACATAAATAAAACCCCTCAGCAAACCCTGCTGACTTAGCAAAGATGCTGGCTGACTGTGCAGTTGGTGTCCTTACAAAGTTACGTGGTACTGAGGGTAGCAGAAGGATCCCGGATGCATACTACATCTTCTTTTCTGCTTTAATTCAGCTTTGTCTTGCTTAGATGGTTCCTGCAGCTGGGTAGGCACAATCCCGAGCACAGCTCCAGGCAGGCTGGGTGGGGAATGGNTTGCACCCCAAACTCCCTGGAGGTGTTCAAGGCCAGGTTGGAGGAGGCCTTGAGTGACCTGTACTAGTGGGAGGTGTCCCTGCCTATGGCAGGGGGTTGGAACTGGATGATCCTTGAGGTCCCTTCCAACCTTACCATTCTATGATTCTATGATTCCACCCGCCCTGGATTTTACTAGATGCCCTCTCACTTGTCTTCTTTACTGGTTTAATTCAGCTTTGTCTTGCTTAGCTGTTTTTGGTTTGGTTTTTTTTCCCCAACTGGATTTTACTAGATGCATTCCCACTTGTCTTCTTTTCTGCTTCAATTCAGCTTTGTCTTGCTTAGCTGTTTTCGGTTTGGTTTTTTTTCCCCCAACTGGATTTTACTCGATGCACTTCCACTTGTTTTGCAAAGTTCCTAGATTGATTTTGGAAGGCTGACTCACACTCATGGAATTGGAAAGGTCAAACCTTAAGCAGCACAGTGCTGGTTTCAGCAGAAGCCCACAGCAAAAAAAAAAAAAAAATCCTTCAAGTCAGCTGAATGGAAATCCAGCATGAGACTGGATGGTAACACTGAAATGATGATCCTGAAATCCTTACTGGGACAAAGCTTGCCCTGAGTCCAAGATAGCTGACACGTAATTGCCCAGATTAACACTTGCATTCAGTGGCAGACCTGACTGCTTAAGAGTTTATTTCAGTTTGGGTTAGTTCTAAAACATGCTTCCAACTATCAGTACAGCTTCTCTAAGGATTTAATCCAGGAAACTAAATGAATGCTGCCACTTCAAAACAACAGCAGCAACAGAAAACAACCCAGAAGAACCCCGTGCCATCTGCAAAGCCAACATTAGGACAGGTGAAGTAAAGTTTCAGAAGAAGCAGGAATGCTTAAAAGATTTCCAGAGCTGGTTTATCACCAGAAGCAGGCACAGAAAGAAGAAAGAGAAACAGGAGCATAATAAAAGTTGACTTCTGCCAGGCTCCTGGAAGATGCAGATTTGGGCACTGAAGAGTTAAAGAAGCAATGGCACAGCTAAGTGAGCACATTAAAACAAAGAGTTGGCAGCTTCTGAAGGAAAAGGGCTTGTGCTCCACTGTTCCAACTTGTCAGTCAACTCATGCCAGCACTCTCCACCTCTGCCTCTTCTACACACCCTCATTACATGTGTCTGTCTGGACTGATCTGCTCTGCTCAGAGACTCTCCTGACAAGTCAAAACATTTTGCCTTCTCTCTGCTCTGGAACTGGATCAAATCACCTCAGCCTTTTTTTTTTTTTTTTGTAGCCCCACCAGGAGGTTTTTTGCTTATGGTCTCTGTTTTCCTTCACTACTTGTCTGCTTTTGATTTCTAGAATGGAGGAAGCTGAACTGCTGAAAGAAAGATTCCAGGCCATAACAGTAAGTCTGCTTACAGTTTTCACTTGCTATAAAACAAATGAAATGCTCAGAAGTAGTATTGCATGACAGGGCTACTGTGTGTTTTCTGTGATGTGATTTAGTCTGGATCAGAAAGAGACTTTTTCCTTGCTTGAAATTTCAGTTCTGATTCATAAAGTAAAAAGACAGCAGAGTTGCCTGTGTTGGTTTTATTATGGGTTGTATTTCACTTGAAAATTAAATTGAAAGCAGTGAAAAGTTTATGTGCAAACCATTGCCAGGCAGTCTAAAATACACATCCCTGTCACCACAGCTGAATGTTTGCCTGAAGGACAGCAGGTCAAAAGGCAGCTGGAGAATTCCAGAACAAATCAATTTTCCTATTTCACAAGAAAACTGAAAGGTTTGGGGGTTTTTTGTTTTTCATTTTTGCTTTGTGGAATTAAATACCATTTCTGAATTATTGATGATCTATCATAAATGCTGCTCTCTGAAGTGTAAATAAAGAGGACGAGCTTGGAGAAAGCAAATTCTTAGCTGTCAATTTTCAGAGGAAAGTAAAAAAAAATAAACAGATTGAAGCTTCTACTGAAGACATGAGAAAAGATCTTCAGTTTCTCCTCTCAAGGGAAATCTGATTCAAGAGATGTGGCCCTTGAAGGAATTGCTGAGCTCTATTTTTAAAGGAATACAACCTGAAATAACAAAAATGGACAAATCCAAATTCTCCTCTGATTCATCCCCACTGAAACCTATTTGGTTACAAAAGAATGAAATAAAATTTGGCCCTTTGGGATGAAAGGAAAAGTGCAGCACGATTGCCTACTCTCAAAGGCAATCTTAAAGAAAACAAATAAGGGAAACAAAGCTGTTTTCCAGTCTTGGCATGACAAGGTATTGCGCAACAAGCACTGCTGCCTAACTGCTGGGCACTTACTGAAACCAAGCGTGAGAAGGCATAACTGGAAGCCTGCAGGAGTTGAGAAGGCAGAGGTTTAATTGGGTGGGGTGATAAAAAAGCCAACAGGCACACTTGTCATAGCTGCTGGAGACGAGACTCTAGCTCCTGACAGGGTTGTTTAAGAAGTTCTGCAGGGTTGTTTAATGAGTTGTGGTTTGGGAGTTCCCTGCCCCCCCCCCCCCCATGAAAATCCCCCAGACTAGACTCAGCCAGCTGGAAGTTAAGGACTGAAGCTCTATTTACAGCTCAGCACAATGTACAAGCAGAGATAGACACAACAGACAGGAATAGTTACAGACATAGACAAGTTAAAGGGAATACAGAAACACAATTCCCCTCCCAGCAATCAGAGTCCCCAGGAGGGCTCCCAACCACCCTTCCACCTTCTCCCCACCCCTCTGCCTTACCCCAGGGTCTGCCTTATGTGCAAGGTGAGTTTGGAGGATGGGCCAGGGAGGTTAAAAGGAAAGTGGTTAGTTAGGTTAGCAGAGGTCCAGACCAAACCAGCAGATAGAGAGCCAGAGACTGTCTGTGTGAGTGTCTTATCTATATTTGTTCTTATCCATCTCAGCAAGCCTATGAGTGAAGTAGACATCACCACTGTTTTATTTTCACAGTCTATAATATAATTATTTTCGTAAAAATATTCCAATTAGCCTCAAACCAGCACAGAAGTTCACAGGGTTTAGAACTCATTTGTTTGTTTCACTGTGTTGGAATCAGACCCACAACCTGGACTTTGTTTCTAGTCTGCATGTGTTGGTGCTCCACACAAGCCAGGGCCCTGCAGTGCTTTCTACTTCCTGGTACAGGAGAACTGATAGCTGCATTTCAATGTCTGAAGGGGGCCTACAGGGGAAGGACTGTTGGAGTGGGTCCAGAGGAGGCCNGTTGCAAACTGGAGCGCCATAGATTGAGGTTGGCCATGAGGAGGAAGCGGTGCAATACTGGAACAGGTTGCTCTGACATGTGGTTGGGGGTCTGTCCCTGGAGATCAAACTAAATGTGACTCTGGACAGCCTGATCTAGTTGGAAGTGTCCCTGCTCACCAGAGGGAGGTTGGGCAAGATGACCTTTGAGGGTCCCTTCCAAGCCAATGGAATCTGTGTGCAGCACAAGGAACGGGGCAGGGAGCTCGCCTGAGGAGGGCTCCTGTGCACATCCTAGGGTCAGCATCCCTCAGCTTCATCTTTGCCTCCAGGTGAACGCTACAGAAGTATTTTAAGAAAGAAATGTGACAACCTCCAGAGTGTTCACTACAGGGAGTAAGGAATCGTATCTGGATTCTGGCCATGCCTTCATTTCTTACACTTGTTGCATAAACAAGCTATATGCTCTCTGCTTCCATCAGCTGAGAGGACTTAATTGAAACACCCTATTTGTTGCAGTGCGCTGAAGAAATGAAGGTGACCCAATGTGGTGAACTTACCCTGCTGGGGTTTAAGAATTTGCAGTACAAGTTATTTAAGAAAACAACACCTTAGGATTACACTTGTAAGCTACTCAGTACAATTGGACCTACTCAGTACAATTGGAGCTACTCATGCAGCCCAGACAGCAACTGTGTGCTGGGCTGAAGCAAGAGCAGTGTGGGCAGCAGGGCAAGGGAGGGGATTCTGCCCCTTTGCTCTGCTCTCCTCAGACCCCACCTGCAGTCCTGTGTGCAGTTCTGGAGCCCCCAGCACAGGAAGGACATGGAAGTGTTGGAGCCAGTCCAGAGGAGGCCACCAAGATGCTGAGAGGGCTGCAGCAGCTCTGCTGTGAGGACAGGCTGAGAGAGTTGGGGCTCTGCAGTCTGGAGAAGAGAAGGCTTCCAGGAGACCTTAGAGTAGCCTTCCAGGATCTGAAGGGGGCTACAGGAAGGCTGGGGAGGGACTATTGACAAGGTCTGGTAAATCCAGGACAAGGGGCAATGGGTTTGAAGTGTCAGAGGGGAGATTGAAAGTGGATGTTAGGAGGAAGTTGTTTGCAGTGAGGGTGGTGAGACACTGGCACAGGTTGCCCAGGGAGGTCGTGGAGCACAGAATCACCCAATGTGATCAAAGATCATGTTGGGCAATTCTGTGCTCTCCAACCTCCCTGGAGGTGTTCAAGGCCAGGTTGGACAAGGCCTTGAGTGACCTGTGCTAGTGGGAGGTGCCCCTGCCTATGTGACATCTCTGCATCTCAAACCATTGGACTAAAACATGTCCATATGCCCAGGGAAGACCTTTCAAAACCCAGGCATTTCCCCTGGAAAAATCATCTGCAAAGGAAAGTCCATTAGCTAAAACATGAGCTGCCTCATTGGCTTTGCCAGGACGTGGCACCTGCCATGGGACCAAGCAGACCAACAGTCGTGGCATTGTGCCACACTGGTCTGACACACAAGATATCTAGCAAGACATAGCTCCTTAGATCTTTCCCTTTCTTTCATAGAATCATAGAATGGTAAGGTTGGAAGGGACCTCAAAGATCATCTAGTTCCAATCCCCTGCCATAGGCAGGGACACCTCCCTGTACTAGTGTACAGGTCACTCAAGGCTTTGTCCAACCTGGCCTTGAACACCTTTCAGAGAGATCCTGTTTACAACACAACTTTTTTCCTAGGCTCAAAAGTCAGGAAAGATTCCAACTTTTTCACCAGGAGTGAAAATTAGCTCAAGTTCCATCTTGCACTGCTGCACAACAGAGGGGAAGGGATGAAGGTGAACTTTCATCAAAAGCAAATCTTGCCCACTTTGACAAGGACATTAGAAGATTAGAGGGCTCCTTCCAGGCAACCTGATTATCTACAGGGGCAGAGTAAGAAGTTCAGGAGGAGTATGGATCCCTTGGCTAGCTTGGAATAAGCTCTTAATCCATTAGCTGTGCAGCCAGCAGTTTGCACAGCAAGATGTGATTTACAGGCAAAGTACAACAGAATACAGTGCAGGAAGTGTCCTAACAGGTTTTGAGAATTATTCTGGCAACACAAGATTCAAAAAGGTTCCTCATACAGCTTCTGGCATTAGACTTGCAGCTTTCTTTGACTAGGTATATAAAAGGCAACCTATTTAATCTGGATAATTGTATAATGGATGCTTATTACCAGCCAGTGAAATTAAAACATGCTGGAACACCAAAGGATACAAGAAGAAAGAAAAAAACCACAAAACTTTAAGAGAAAAAAATATTGGATGCAAGAGAAATATAACGACAAGATAAAAAATATTTAAATAGACCTAGAATATTTTTTAACAGCATAAACCAAGTGAAAGTTCATTCTCTGCCTAAGAGCCTTACCCAGAACTTCAGTGAAGAGAAAAAGCAGTTTCCTTAAGAACTGCAGCAATCTCTAACCACAAGCTCTTCCCATAGTTTGCTCCTCTTATGCTGGGTTATTTAAAGGCCATTTTGACAATGAGCTCAGGACCATTTCCTGATTGAGGAAAGGTGTGAATGCCAAAGACCTGATGTCACCAAAATCAGGAGTGGCTGAGTAAAATCCAGCACAGCAGCTCTGGGTTCAAGGCTCTGGAAAGGGAGACTGCAGGGAAAATGACATATGGTAGCAGTCTTCACAGAGACCTTTGTTAAGTGAAGAGCAAAACACAAAACTACTACACAGGTGAAAGCTGCACCTATCTTGGGGCTGGATCCCTACCTGCTCTGTGCTGTGTAAAGAGGCAGACTAACACCAGCAAGGACAAACTGTGAAGTACAGAGAGTGTTTCTAGATAGCTACTGCACTTTAAAGACTGAAAGGGAGACCACTGAACCTCAGTCACCTGCTGAAGCCCAGCAGAGTATCAGCTGTGCTAGGCCAGCCTGTAGTCCTGCCCTTGATCTCGACAAGGCTAAGCTGTTCCTTCTGCTTGAGAGAGTCCAGCTCAGAGCCACACAGATGCTGAAGGGACTGGAACAGCTCTGTTAGGAGGAGAGCCTGAGGGAGCTGGGGCTGTGCTGCTGGGAGAGGAGGAGCCTGAGGGGAGACCTCATTGCTGGTTCTAAAGATGTGCAGGTGAGTGCCAGGAAGCTGGAGCCAGGCTCTGCTGGGTGATGCCCAGTGACAGCACAAGGGGCAGTGGTGGAAGCTCAGGCATAGGAAAAAACATGGAAACAGGAGGAGGAATTTTTTCCCTGCGAGGGTGACAGAGCCCTGGCACAGACTGCCCAGGGGGGTTGTGGAGTCTCCCTCTCTGGAGATATTCCAGAGCTGCCTGGAGGTGTTCCTGTGTGATCTGCTCTAGGTGATGCTGCTCTGGCCAAACCAAACAGCAAACCTCCATACAGGACAACAGATTATTTCATTCACCTCCCTAAAACATGCCAGCAAACTAGTTGTGATGGTTTGGGAGTTANCAAAGTTGCCACATCCAGTAACAGGATTTTGTACCATTAAGGCTGGCCAAGGGAATAGTCTATTACTACAGCTTGTAAAAGTTAGTTTTCTTTGGCATGATTTCCTTCCCACTGGCTGCTGAGGTCACCAAGTACTAAATCAGAGCTTGGCTTCTTATGGAGGAGCCAAAGGATACTCCACATGACAGCAGCTATCCAAGGACACAAGAGGCTTAAGTGTTGCCAGCCTTTAGAGACTCTTCACCCATTTCCTTTTTCCTATGATCTGTAGCAAAAAGGATGAAAGTGACACCATAACAGATCACTGCTGCTAGAGGCTTTTTTCCTTCTACACTTCAGCAGCTATGAAAACAGCCTTTGCACCTTCCCCCCCGCCCCAGACTGAGAGGAAACAAAATAAATTCTCTGTTATCATCTTTATCACTACCTGAATAATGAAATCAATTTCTCTTACCTTATTCCTGTTTATTTCAGTTATAAGCCAAGAGATACATAAATTCAGTGCTGGATACACCAATATCCCATTTCATGTGGGCACTGGAATAGTTAAAGGCTTACTGGAGAATTCCAGTAAGAGGAATCAGGACTTTCCTGAAAACACAGTGCAGAATGA
>WBNM01020657.1:4581-25865 GCA_013399055.1 Ramphastos sulfuratus
CAATCTTTTCAGCTTACAAATAGCTGCTCAAGAAAGCTACAAACTTAGAAGTCAGCTACAAACAGAAACTAGTGAGCTACTGTGCTAAACATGCTCTCTGCTTCTCTGCCGTCACTGTGTCAAAACCAGTGTTTTGTTTAACAGATAAGAGTCTTATGTCTTCCTTTGTTTCTGGTCCTTCCCTATGGCTTGTTACAGGTGTAACTTTTGGTGTCAGAAGTCTTTTAATTTGTTGCTTGGTATCGAGAACTAGCTTCATAGCACACTGAGTGGATGTTTTGTGAGTTCATACAAACTCTACACTTCCCAAGAAGCAAATGCAGCCATGAAACTTGTGCTGCCTTTTGGAAGAAAAGCCAGATGACTGTCACAGGTATTAAAAGGGATATTTTCATTAGAGCAGGCACTCCCAATGCACAGTTGGGCCTGCATGATGAGCTTGCTTAGAAAGGAGCGTAACTTCTCTTTGAAGAGCGTACAGGAGTTAGTTGTGGTAACATAGAATAGGCTAGTGGGGGTGACTTCCTATTATGTGCTCAGGTATTTCATGCCTGCACCTTGCCCTCCTGTTCAAAATGGATTATCACAAAAGCCCAGTCATAAAGTGCTAAAGTTTCACGTAGGGCTGCTGGTTCCAAACTTGGGGGAACTGGTTACACTAGTGCCATTAAGTTACCAGCGTTGCTAGGCCTTACTGGAGAACCTTGTCACTGAAATAATGGTAAAAAATGCAAACTACTTTTCCTTCTACATAGATGTTTCTGCTTTGTGTGTTTCTGTGGCAATACAGTAGAGCTTGGGTCCAGAAAAGCTTTGAGTTCATTCTAATCCCTTTATAAAAATTTGATCTAGGTAGGGTGTTTAGTCTAAGGATTTCTACAGGGCTTAAATAACAGCGATATCTGCAGTCCTTGGCTCTTCACTGTGTTTCCATCTTGTATCTGAGAAATTTTCATGGCAAGTGAAGGAGAGTTATGTATGTTGTGCACTCTTTTATTGCTATTTCTCTGCAGGTGATTTTAATAGGCAGCTGATGGGTCAAATGATGCAGATGAACCAGATACTGGGAGATGTGAAAGACCTTCTCAGACAACAGGTACTGTGTAAAGGCTTCAAAGTCAAATGTCCTAAACTTGCCACTTTTGATAAGAGTCAGAGCAGAATCCGCACAACCAATAAACTCCTTTATTGTTTCCTCAAAGACCCAACACAGTGGAGAAAAAAATAACCATAAAAGTCCTAGTACACTCTGCTTATTATGGAGTATCACTGAATTTGGGAGTGTAGGGGACTTGCTTATTCAGATCCAGAAAATCTAGTGTCTTTAAGCCTAGAGGAATCAGAGTAGCCATTCTAGCCTGCTGTTAGTTAGAGGCAGGCCTGTTGAACAGAACCAAAACTACATTTGTTCTGCATGCTGTTGAATATCAGAACTGGAATTGGTGATGGTGCATGCATTAAGTTAAGCATATAATTTGTAAAGATCCAATTGAGGAAGGCTGAACTGAAGTACCACCATTATGGCTGTCCCTAATTTTATGGACTACAAAGAGCATCTCATTTCAAGATAGAGTACCTGTGCTGCACGGTTTTAAGTGGCATCCTGATGAAAAAAAGATAATGGCTCTTCCGGCAGCCAGATGCAAACTGAAGCTGTCTGTATCTAAATGTTTATTTTCTATATCCTCAAGGTCAAAGAAACAACTTTTCTGAGAAATACCATAGCTGAGTGCCAAGCATGTGGTAAGTATTCCTGCTACTGCCTTTAAAAGGCAAGCAGATGGGATGTACAGTCATTTTAAAATCAGTATTGGTTGCATCAGCTTTATGTTTCTAAGAAATACTTTTAGAAAGTATTGTGTCCAACACTGTAAATGTTTTGGACAAAAATTTAAAGTAGGTTTTTCATTAGTGAGGGAGACCTCACAATGCATAGACCTAACAATCACCTCTTTTGAGATAAAACCCCACTAAACCAAGCAGTAGCACTCACCCTGTACTGTCAGTTCTTGCCATGCCACTTGTCCACAGAGAAATTGCCTGCCAGGTTAATGAATAATATTAGAAGGACAAGGGAGGAATAATGTCTGCTCTAGCTGGTATTGTCAGTCCAGAGAAGATCCATTGCAGTCCACCTTAAAGTTGTGTGAAAATAGGCAATCACTGATAAACAACAGTAAGACCCAAAAGGTGGTCTCCATCTTTTTGCTAAATGGAAAAATGAATACTTTCCCAAATGCCATTTCGTGGCCCTCCTACACTACCAACAATCAAGACACGCACGCACTCATTATGAAAACCAAAGTACTCCCTCACTGAGTAAGGCAAAAAGCCTTAAACTCATCAGGACTTTTAGTTATTTCATTGCCTAGTCTGTCAGCTTTATCAAAACTCAAGCTGAGCTCCAACCAGGGTGAGCTTTATGAGTAAGTGCCAAAGAAAAAGTCTTTAAATCCTGCATGCATCAGTACCAAGGCTCAGCACCTCCCAGAGTCTCAGAAAGCTTTGCTTTTGTTCAGGGCTTGGCCTCTGTACACCTAAGTGAGTGTACTTGTATGCCCTGCTGTGTGTTTATGGTCTGACAAATGCTGTTTCTTTATTCCTCTTATTTCTAGACTGTCAGATAGGCTTTTGTGAAACCATGGCACAGTTTTACTTTTGAAGTGGTAGCATTGGCAATTTAACCAGAGAAATGCCTTGTACTGTCACCCTTGAGACCTTTGGGCCATCCAAAGTCACTGTTTCAGAGATTCCTTCCTTGTTCAGCAGCAGGTCTGTGCTGGGGCTAACCTAGGAGGAAGGCTTCCCTGTGTAGCCAGGAAAGGCATGTGGATCTCACAAAAGAGCCTTCATTTCCCCTGTCTGGGAATGCAGCAAGTTGCTGGGCCATTCCAGCATGAAGTCTCTTCAGCCACAGCACAGCTGGCAGCTGTGTGGTGCAGAGGCCCCTGATCTGCAGAATCTCAGGGATCTCTTCAGAGGGCTTACCAGCTGAAAGCCATGGTGGATACTTTTTTCAGTTGCTGAAACTGTTGTTTTTTTCTGCTTTAAAGGTTTGGGAATTGTGAGTTTTCCGACTCAGCTTCCTAGGCGCAGTAAACCCAAATGTGAAGTTAATTCCTGCTTCAGGGGAGTCAGGTGCATGGAGACAGCAGAGGGATTTCAGTGTGGCCCCTGCCCTGAAGGGCTCACAGGGAATGGAGTTACCTGCTCAGATATTGATGAGGTAAAATAATGATTTTCATTGATCTATTAAAAAAAAAAAAAAAAAAAAAAAAAAAAAAGGAGGGGGTGTGCTGGGGAAGGAAGCTAAAAAGTGACTTTTATCAGTGGGTTGCTGGTGCTTGGTGTCTTCAATTTGCTGACTGCTTGCACAGTGAATACTAATTAATTCTGATTTGAGTCCACGTCCCTATTTTGCTTTTGCTGCAACTTTATGGAGCTATATGTGTGGAAACTTTAAATACTCTGGTGAGCTGAGAAGTCACTTAAAAGTTTACAGGTTTTTTTGGTGGTTGGTTGTTGAAAAAAAAAAAAAANGAGGTTTCTTGATTGTGTTTTTGGTTTGGTTTGTTCTAGTGTTTTTTTCATTTGTTAGTTTTTCTGAAAAGCACCTGGGTGGAACAGGGAACCAGGAGAATTAGGTCATTAGCTATGCCTGTGAATAACACAGTACTACCTGTGGGCCTGCCTAATGATGTAAAACAGCAAAAGCAAAGCTTCCTTTTTTTGTCTCCTTCCAAGACAACAGACTTGCCTTGACTGCTCTTGTGATTTAACTCTTTCCTGTAGGCCATCAGCAGAGAGGATGTGATGTGCCCAACTTATGTCTGTCTGTTCAAAACACTGGGGAGAGAATATGGGTTGAATATGGCAGTTTTCTGAGATGTAGGCAACGTCTTGTTTTGCCTCTTGTGGCATGGACTGTCTACTGCAACAGAAGGCACAAAAAAAAAAGGAGATAAAGATCTGAAATGTGAATGCAAGAGGTGAAGCTGAGACAGCTGTGGTGTGACTTTCATGCTACAAACAACCATAGTGAGAGACTCAAGCCAGCCTAGGTGGAGCCCACCAATATGAATGGCTTCCATCTTCTGAGCAGTACCTAGAGCAAGGCAGAGCACAGCAATAGCTGAGAGCAACTCTAACCATGACAGCAGTGGTGGATAAGATAAACCGAGACTGTTCTTTAGAGGCCTAACATTAACATGTTAAGCTCTTCCACTGGAGATTGACATGCCTCCATATTCCTGCCATCACCTGACATAGCAGACCTGATCTCACATTAGAAACAACAAGGAAATTTTGCCAAAAGAATATCATAGAGATAGTCTTGCTTCTATGAGGTCTTTATGTGGACATTGCTACTTAAATACCCATGTAGTCTGATGAGGCTTTATTAATTGGTAAATATCTCCTTTAACAAATGGGTTTNTGCTTTTGCTGCAACTTTATGGAGCTATATGTGTGGAAACTTTAAATACTCTGGTGAGCTGAGAAGTCACTTAAAAGTTTACAGGTTTTTTTGGTGGTTGGTTGTTGAAAAAAAAAAAAAAGGCACAAAAAAAAGCACCCCAGCAAAACCAAGCTTTTGATATAGTTGTTTCTACTGCACAAGAAATCCTGTAGCTTTTGTTAGCGTCTGCAGAATCATTTCTTGTCAGTGTGGGCTTCATCTCTTTAAATCGTAGTGCTCCTAAGCCAAACTTGGTATTGTTTTCAGCCCAAACTTGGAGCCATGTTTTCAGCCTTACCTTGAAAGTCTATAAAAGAAAATAAACATTCTTTGTTTATTTTTGCCTCTTTATGGTTGTGTTTAAAGTTGACAATGTTGAGTTAGATCAAGAAAAAAAAATAGATTTATGTTAGAAATTCAGAGTTTGCTTATACTGAGGACTGGGTAAGTCCTCAGTGTCTTCAGAGATTAAATAAAACCCATGTTAATTGGAATATGACAGCTTCCCTCCNTGAAATGTGAATGCAAGAGGTGAAGCTGAGACAGCTGTGGTGTGACTTTCATGCTACAAACAACCATAGTGAGAGACTCAAGCCAGCCTAGGTGGAGCCCACCAATATGAATGGCTTCCATCTTCTGAGCAGTACCTAGAGCAAGGCAGAGCACAGCAATAGCTGAGAGCAACTCTAACCATGACAGCAGTGGTGGATAAGATAAACCGAGACTGTTCTTTAGAGGCCTAACATTAACATGTTAAGCTCTTCCACTGGAGATTGACA
Source organism: Ramphastos sulfuratus (assembly GCA_013399055.1). NCBI lineage: Eukaryota > Metazoa > Chordata > Aves > Piciformes > Ramphastidae > Ramphastos > Ramphastos sulfuratus. Next base: position 9,817 of record WBNM01020657.1, read on the forward strand.
TGCCTCCATATTCCTGCCATCACCTGACATAGCAGACCTGATCTCACATTAGAAACAACAAGGAAATTTTGCCAAAAGAATATCATAGAGATAGTCTTGCTTCTATGAGGTCTTTATGTGGACATTGCTACTTAAATACCCATGTAGTCTGATGAGGCTTTATTAATTGGTAAATATCTCCTTTAACAAATGGGTTTTCACAAATGGGTGCCCAGGTGTAAAAAAAAGAATGGCAAGAGCTTTTCATTATCTAGTAAAAGGGATGTGTAGTAGTATTTCTTTTTCTGAGTTGCTGAGACAACAAAAGTATTTTTGGCTTGTTTTGTTTTTTTTAAAAACTCTTCAGGAACTGCTTCTGGGAGAGCGCCTTTCTATTGAATAAACTATTTTTGTGCTTCCTAATAACATGGCATTGAAAACAAAAAGTTCATATACAAATTATGAAAAAGCCAAATCTAGAAGCTTTCTCACTAAGATCTGACAATCATATTTTCTGAGGCTGCTACCGTTTCTGTAGTAAGCTCCCTTGTTCACTAACAGTTTGAAGACATTACTTTTACATGCTGATGCCCTGTATCTTGGGGGCTGCAGCTCTGCTCTCTATACAGTGTAATTTGAGTGCCCTCTGCTGCCTGCGATAAAAAAAATCCACAGCAAATGAGCGCAAAATGTCTGTCCTAAGCTTTACATTTTTCTTAAGCTAACTGGGGACTTCTAACAAATCTTTCTGTCAAACACACTTTGATATTAAAGATACTTTTTCTTGCTCCCTTGTTACTTGTTTGATTCAAAGTTGTATGTTTGTAGGTGGGTATCATCTGGCTTGCTTTCCCTGGTTACTGTTGAAGGGGTTGAAACAAGAATGTTTTAAAAACTAATTTCTTTTTTGTGTTTGAGCCATATGCAGCATGATAACCTGTTGATGTTTCTGGTGCTCTTACAAATATAACCTGCTAGCTAGTCTTGATGTTGCAGAGCCAGCAATGCAGGATGTGTTCTCAAACTGGCACCCACAAGGCCACTAAAACTGCTTACTGTGGTTCTGCAAAACTTCATGAGGCAGTGAAGGTGATAATGCTTTCAGGCCAACGGTGAGGCTGTAGACATTTGGTATTTTTGGAGAAGTGCCAAAGGCTGTCTATGGGTTTTTGGTCAAGAACTGTACGGGTGCCACTGAGACATTAATGCTTATCTGGCTTATATTTGGGTTACTTCTGGTTATGAGATTTGCCCAAAGATAAGTAAGAATAATTCTGCTGTCCTTTTATGTGTGTACAAAACCCAACAGCATAACCATTTGGTGGGTTGGAGTTGTGTGGCTTTCTTGATACTGTCATCTGGACCCTTCCGGAGGGCTCTCAGCCTCTGATGGAACTGAGTTTGCCCAGAAAAAGTAAGGATTGGCGATCAGAGCTTAGGACATCAACTACAAGTTGTAATGGAAGATTGCAGATGCTCAATTACAGAGATAGCTGAAGAGCTACTGGGGTCAGAAATAATTCACAGAGGCAACAGGTACTCCTCTGTAAGCAAGCTCTGAATGGAAGACATACAGACATTGCATGTAGCATTGCCTTTGACTGAGGTCTGTGTCCGCAGAGCCTGGATGCTACTGCAGCATGAACATGAGCTGGTTCATTTTTCCCTTTACAGTGCCGTTACAGCCCTTGCTTCCCCGGAGTGCGATGTGTGAACACTGTGCCAGGTTTCCGATGTGAGACCTGTCCCCCAGGGTACACAGGACAAACTGTGCAAGGGGTAGGACTCAGCTATGCTAAGAGCAATAAGCAGGTGAGTGGCAGCATCCCTGCTGCAGCTACCATTGCAAGGTGCTGGTTTATAACAATGTTTGTACTGCATTTTACTTATATTTTAGTAATTCAGTAACTGCCATATGCAGTTTGGAAGAGAGTTTTTCATTTAGAAAATCTGAGTTGTGTTTGCTTGGTTTTAAAGGGAGAAAAAAAAGTCATTGTCTTCATAGGTATTGCTGTTAAATTTTAAAAGGGGGCTTTGTTGATTTCTGTGATCTGACTTTGAATAGAAAGACTATGGTAGAAAAGACATCTTTTAAGTTTACTTTTTTGCATGTTTGTGCAGTGCCTAACAAGGGGAGCACAGTTCTTCTCTAAAGTCTTGGAGGCAAACCAGGAGCCTATCCTAAAGTTGAAATTTTCTATATCACAGTGTCCTTTCAGTGTTCATGTCAAGAGATTCACTGAAAAGTTAGCCTGTGCCATTCTCAGAGTGGTTTCTGGAGAGTTCTTTACTAGACTTAAAAACTTTAGGGACTTTTCTTCAGGCTTGGATCTCGAGTTGACATTGATTTTGTTATGTTGATTTGTTGTGTTGATAGGTCTGCTTAGATATCGATGAATGTCAGAATAATGGACTTGGACTCTGTGTTCCAAATTCCCATTGCATAAACACTTTGGTAAGTACCTTTTCATTTGTGGCTTTAGAAAGTTGATTGTTTTAGAATTCTGTGATGCTGGACTGGATTTAGGGCTCTGCTTTGAAGAGCTGAATAATTCGGTTTGTTCGTTGCCTTCATCTAAACCAAAGAAACTTTCCCTATTTTCCTGACTGCTAATGAAAAAAAATCAATACTTTATTTGTCATTAATACATCCATCTGAGCTGCATCCTTATCACTTTCCCTGAGGAGCAATGGGAACTCTTCTCCCTATGCTATCCAGTTATGTGTGTTTATAGTTATGTAGGTTGGGAAGGACCATTAAGGTCTTTCAGTTTGACCATTACCCTAATACTGCCAAGTCCACCATTAAACTATGTATCTAAGCACCACATCTACACATCTTTTAAGTACCTTCAGGAATGGTGACTCATCCTCTTCCAGGAGCAGCCTGTTCCAATGCTTCAGTGAAGAAATTTTTCCTAATGTTTAATCTGTACCTCTCCTGATGCAACTTAAGGCCATTTTCCCTTGTCCTATTGTGTTGCGTACCCTGAGGGCTGGGGTCACCAGAATTTTGCGTATCGTGAACTTTGGGGTCACCAGACGATGGGGACTTGAATGCACGCACCGGGGCCACTAGGAACGGGGTGAAGGATGAGGCGAGATGAGACGACCATCAGTACCAATATGATACACCCAAGATCGNTTTTCTACAGACTAAACAACCCAAATGCCCTCAGCTGCTCCTTTGTTGGCTTGATAGCCCTTCTTTGGATGCACTATATCACCTCAATGTCTTTCATGTAGAGTGTGGCCCAGAACTAAATCCAATACTCAAGGTGTGGCCTCACCAATGCGGAGTACAGGGGGACAATCACTCCTCTCGTCCTACTGTTTCTGATACAGGCAAGCATGCTGGTGGCCTTCTTGGCCACCTGAGCACACTGCTGGCTCTTTTTAGGTCTGCTCTCAAACAGCACCCTGAGGTCCTTTTCTGTGGGCCCTCTTTCCAGCCAATCTTCCTCAAGGCTGTAGCATTGCATGGGGTTGTTGTGACCCAAGTGCAGAACCTGACACTTGGCCTTGCTGAACCTCATCCATTGGCTCAGCCTGTCCAGATTTCTCTGTAGAGCTTCCCTACCCTCAAGCAGATCAGCACTCCCATCCAATTTGGTGCCATTTGGAAACTTACTGATGATGCACTCAATCCAGATCACTAAGATATTGATGAGAATCAGCCCAAATACTGAGCTTTGGGGAACAGCACTAGTGACCAGCTGCCAGTAGGATTTAACTCCATTCACCACCACTCTTTGGTCCTGATTGTTTAGATAGATTTTTACCCAGCGAAGCTCATCATATGCACATCAAAGTCATGAGCAGCCAGTTTCTCCAGGAGGGTCATGTAGGAGAGTTCAAACTTTGCTGTGCCACTGTGAAACGCTGTTCTGCTAGAGCTGTCTGCACAGAGCAAGCTTTCTCCATAACACTGTGCTGGTTTGAGGCTAATTGGAATATTCTAATGAAGAAAATTATATTAGAGGCTGTGAAAGGAAAACAATGGTGATGTCTACTTCACTCATAGGCTTGCTAAGATGTGTAAGACTAAGAACACAAAAAATAGATACGACACTCAGGCTTGAAGAGTCTTGGGCTCTCTAGCTTTTTGCTTTCTCTCTGCTGAATAACTTAACTAACCACTTTACTTCTAACCTCCCTGGCCAATCCTCCAAATTCATCTTGCGCTAAGCCAAACCCTGGGGTAAGGTTGAGGGGTGGGGAGAAGGTGGAAGGGTGCTTGGGAGCCCCTCCTGGGGACTCTGATTTCTGGCAGGGACATTGTGTTTCTGTATTACCTTTAACTTGTATATTTCTGTAATTATTACTGTATATAGTGTATATATCTGCTTGTATATTGTGCTAAGCTGTAAATATAGCTTCATTCCTTAACTTCCAGCTGGCTGAGTCTAATCTGGGTGATTTTACAAAGTGTGAGGGGGTGAGTAACTCCCAAACCACCACAAACACAAAAAGGGTTAAAATTACTCTGCATGTGTAAATTGTCCTTTTTTTGCAGCTAGGTGTCATATTCTTTCTGTGTGAATAACCTTGTTGTTCTAGGGCTACTTTCACTGGTAATTAAATTTCTGAGTTTTGGTTTTGCTTGTTTGTTTGTTTTGCTTTTAATATCTAGAACATTTCTGTCATGGTGTATGTTACTGCATGACTAGACATAACTGGTCCTCTTCAGGAGGCCATCGAGCCCTATTTGCAGAAGGCAGCAAGTGGTCTGCCGTCTATCAAAACGGCACTGTGATTTTTTTTTTTTTTTCCACTCCTGTCTCTCTTTAGAAACAGTTTGGTCTGGAAGTCTTTAAAGCCTTTAAAGCCTTTAAAGGCTATTTTAATGCATACCAAGGCCTAATGTAGGACAAAATATACTGAGCAAATTCAGCAGGCTCCAAAAGATACTATACTGGTATCCAGCAGGACGAAGTGCACAGGCTGGTGTGTTTTATATGTGGCATACCATTTGCATGGCTCAGTGATTATTTTACTTCGCTGTCATCTGTAGATCTTCATCTTGGAAGTATGCAGACAGGACAGAGTGAGGATTTTGAGAGGACCTAGGAACAGAGGACAAAAATAAAGCCTGGTTGGGTAGTAAATGTTTCTCTTTATCAATATGAACTGAGTCAATCCTGGCAGTTCCTCCGGCAGGCTTTGTACTTCCTGTATGAAGTTCCTGACTGAACTTGTATGAAGTACCTCAGATTCATAAAGGGCTGGAAGCACAACTTTGTGAGAGATCTGACCATTCCTATTCCTTGACATGTCAAAAATAATTATTCTTTATAAAGAAAAGAGAATGTTTTCAATTAACTTCTATGTTATAGATGATAAATACATGAGTACATGAAATAAAGACAAAAGCTACTTTAGATGCCTAAAGAAGACCCCTTCTTGTCAGCCTCTGTCATCTTTATCTTGTATAGTGACTGTCCCAGCACACACTGAGGTTCTTTAGCTTAGCTTCTTTGTATTTGTTTACACAAGAGAGTGTGAAATATGTGTATGTCTAGGTAAACCACTGCAAAGTTATGTGCAGCATAAATGAGGATGACTGTGTCTTCAGCTCCAGAATTCTTTTCTGAAGAAAAAAAAATGAGCTCAAATTGGCTTAAAAACATTTAAGTTTAAAAAAAAAAGTGGGACACAGATGTTATGAGCTTTCTTGTCTGTATTTGATAAAGAGTTCTACCCAGCTGAGTTTAGAAAAAGTGATGGGCCTGCTTTACACTGAAATAAGAGCATCCAATCTGACAAAGCAAGTGCTGCTTCCAAAGTTTCAGCCACCTGGAAGTGATCCAGGGTGATGCTGGCAGGGACAAGGCATCACAGAGAAGCTTTTGCTGGACTTTTTTTTTTTTTTACCTTGAGTTTTTTCTGAAAAAGTGAGAGTTGAGCATGTTTCTAGCATGTACTATGGGAGCCAAACCTGAGTTTCACAGAGATAAAGTTTGTTCACAGTGCAGGAGGCCTCAATGGATGAAGAACTTGCACAGCATAACCAGTGTGACATGAATCTCATACACTTGTTTTAAAAGTAACACAAGTCCTGTTAAAAGGGTGGCTTTTTTTTGTTCTTACAGGGTTCTTACCACTGTGGTCAATGCAAACCAGGATATATAGGAGACCAAACCAGGGGATGCCAGGCTGAGAGGAGCTGCAGAAATCGAGCCCTCAATCCATGTAGTGTCCATGCCCGTTGTATTGAGGAGAGGAGAGGAGAGGTGACATGTATTGTGAGTACATAAATTCATGTATTTCTGTAGTGAAAAATACCCTTTTTTAGTCCATAACTGAGAAGGTCTTTGTGATCATTTTATATAGTTGAATTTTGTTACAACAAGATTATGGCACGTTGGCCCAGACCAGCTATGAAAACAACTGATCTGAGTCTGTGTTGGAATTGTTTTCTTATTGGAGCATGTCTGGAAGGCAGCCATACTCATGTACCATATGTTAACTGTGTCCGTATAGTTGGATCTTTTGGGAGTATCTTTTATAGACTTCTTATAGCATCCTCAGAAAGAACTGTCAAGTGTCGCTGGGCTGAGGGAGCTGGGGTTGTTTAGCCTGGTGAAGAGGAGGCTCAGGGGAGACTTATTGCTGTCTACAACTACCTGAAGGGTGGTTGTGGCCAGGAGGAGGTTGCTTTCTTCTCTCAGGCAACCAGCACCAGAACAAGAGGACACAGTCTCAAGCTGTGCCAGGGGAAGTTTAGGCTCGAGCTGAGGAGAAAGTTCTTCACCGAGAGAGTCATTTGCTGCTGGAATGGGCTGCCTGGGGAGGTGGTGGAGTCACCGTCCCTGGAGGTGTTCAAGGCGGGTTTGGACGTGGCACTTGGTGCCATGGTCTAGTCTTGAGGTCTGTGGTGATGGGTTGGACTTGATGATCTTTGAGGTCTCTTCCAACCTTGCTTATACTGTGATACTGTGATACAAGGACGAAATCCTTCTCTACGCACAGAGCTGTGTGTAGGGATCCTCTCTGAATACTCGATATGCCTATATTTGCCTCCTGCTTCCAATGGTATTTTTCTGAGTAAGATCACAGATTCTAAGCACAGGTAGGCTATACTGTGCTTACCAGCTGTGGGAGCAGAGGAGCACCAATGGCATATGAACTTCAATTATAAGAGTCCAACCGAAATATCTTTCTTATTTTTAGCAGCTTGCAGAGGGAAGCAAGGGACTAATCCTGTGTTCTTAATTTGGATATATTGTGTGCTTTTGCTGGCACTTGTGTTAGTCTCATTTTTAAGTACATCTCTGTCAAAGAAGAATCTAGGATATTCTAAGTCCATGCTGTAATGGAATCGTACCTAGATATTTACTAGACGAAGTCCTTGTTTTAAGGGAAGGCCAGAGTTGACATGCAGTTCTACGTACGTGTGTTCAATTACGACACAAATTAGGCATTGTTTTAAAACAGTACCAGTTGAATTAACTGAGGAGAAACTTGGTTTGCTGATGCACTTGCTTTACTGATGCAAACTGACTGTCAGTGCAGTTTTCACTTAAAACTTCTTCTAATTGCAAATCTATTTTTGAGCTACGGAACAAAACACAGGGATCCCATCTAGCTACGAGCTCCTTGTTAAGATGCTAGGGGCATATTGTGCCTAGGTCCCCCCTTTTCATTTACTCCATCTCTGAGTGAGGAACCAAAACTGATTGCTGACCAGTGCCTAAAAGAAATGTACACCGCTCCCACTGACATAATTAGGTATTGCAGGCACATATTCTATTTAACACCAAATCTTAGCTCTTTATAGCTGTGCCTAGATACAAAGAGCTTTAAACCAAGATTTTCTTTCCACATTGAGAAATACTGAAGTGAACCACACTGTACTTCAGTGTCTGTCCATGCCATCTGTTTTAAGTGTTTTCAAGAGTGATGTGGGGGTTCCTTCTCAAATACTGCTACGGTGACTCTTTTAACTTTTTGGTGGTACTACTATGGTGTTTTATTGACAGTGTGGCATTGGCTGGGCTGGTGATGGTTATATTTGCGGAAAAGATGTTGACATTGATGGTTACCCTAATGAGGACCTCTCATGCTCTGCTGAAAACTGCAGAAAGGTAAGAAATTTGTTAATCCTGTAGCAATTCACAGCATGAAGAGGTGAAGAGAAGGAATGGAAGAAGCATGACTAGATGTCTTTTTTTTTTCCATGTTATTGAATTCCTCTGCATAAATTGTATTTAATTTGATTAATTTAAAGCAGTAATACAAAAAGTGATTCAATTTATGAAGGCACACAGTTTACCCCTAGAACTCCAGACACGTCTTATTTTTTGTCTAGGACAATTGCAGATTTGTCCCAAACTCCGGACAAGAAGATGCCGATGGTGATGGGATTGGAGATGCCTGTGATGAAGATGCAGATGGAGATGGCATTCCCAATGAGCAGGTGCTGTGTATACATCAGGGTGCAGGTATCTGCGCAGACAGAAGGATTTCACTTTACTGCAACAGGCAGTGATTTTGAAATCTGACTCACTGCTATTTACCAAAAATTATCCTGTACCCATCACTGTCAGCAGCTCTCTAAATCCTGCCTTTTTGTATTACATAATGCTCACTGTTGTAAGACCTAAAAATCTCAGGCTCTCACCTCACTCAGCCTTAAATCCCAGAAGTGTAAGCTTTATCATTTTATTTTAGCATGAATTCTAGAGCTTTCTGTATACAGAGCTTGTGTCCTCCTGTCACTCTCTTCCATACCATGGCTTTCAGCAACATTACCTGCATTAATGTTGTTCTAAGAGAAGGCTGACCTGTTGTCACTTTCCATGAGGGATACAAAACCCACATGAATTATGTTCTCAAAGCAAAGGAGATTTCCACATGGGAACACTACTGCAGAATATATCAGAGAGAAATTCAGACTGTAAAAGCTCTTTTGTGTTCACCATGTATCCTCACTGTTCTTCCACATTAAGATTCTTCTGGGGTATTTCCTAATGCTCTTCCAAGGAAAATAAGTCCACTCTATGCTGAATATATAAATATATGTGCATGTGGCAGATTACCAGTCACAGAAGGTCCATCTCTAAGTTTGGCCACAAAGGCCAACCTTAGATTCTGGTAGCTGGAGCAACTGGCTTTATTAATGCTCTATAAGGAAAGATATTAAATTCTCCTTCAACTGTAAATCCATGTGCATTTTCAGAACCTTTGCAATCAAGTAACTTCTGTACTGTTGCTAAGCTCTGTTCTGCCTCTGTACATGAGGTCATGGGCATGAAAGAGGGCAGGGGGAAAGTTATACCACTTTAAAATAACATTTTAAACTCTAATTTTCTTAGAGTCAATAGCAAATAGCAGCTCCCCTGGGGAAAAAAAAAATTAAAAAAAAGGACAGACTTGCGTCAAGAAGTTTCAGATTTGGTTTAAGTCTCTACCAGAAGGGGGTAATGGCCTTTCGCTGGCAGCATCTGCAAACCCTGTCACAGTCTCTGAAGGGCAGCTGGAAGCTTTTGAGAAGGACCATGTAAGGAATCCCAAGGCATCAAAATGTGTTATTTGTTCCCAAAGCAGAGCTTTGATGAGGCTTTGATGACATTGGATCCAGAGATAATATTCACAGAAAATATCAACTCTTCATGCNAAAAATAAATTCTTCTTGTTTTTTTTTTTTTTTTTTTTTTTTTTTTTTTTTTTTGTGAAAGTAGCAAAAAATTAATCCACCGAAGTTGAACATTCAGGGCCTAGTTTGTGTCTGATTTGGATCCATGTTTCTTGCAGGATAACTGTGTCTTGGTTCCTAATGTTAACCAGAGAAATGGTGACCAAGATATTTTTGGAGATGCTTGTGACAACTGCCGCAACATCCTGAACAATGATCAGAGGGACACAGATGGTGATGGGAAAGGAGATGCTTGCGATGATGACATGGATGGAGATGGTTGGTAATCCTTCACTTCCAGCTTCCCCGATGTTCTTGAAACTTTACCCAGAATGTGCCACATGTTAGGGGATTCCCTGTCACCAGCTGCTAAGGGTCATGTATGCTTCATCTTTCTTCATGAGGCCTGTATTTGGGATCCTTTTTATTTAGGTTAACACATAATTTTTACCCTCCATTGGAATCCCCAAACAGTGTAACAGATAAACTAAGCGATGTTTCATGTATGAATTAAAGTTGTTGTTCATTCAGTAGTTCCTTAAAGGTGCAAACATGTCCAAGAGTACTCTGCTGCTGCTTATCCAGATGCCCAAGAGCTACATAATGCATTGTTTTAATTGCTGTGGGGGCCCTCAAAGAAGTTACAAAAATCACAGTCCTTCAAATGTAATGAAGATGAAACTTACCGTCCTGTAAGCTGTAATACAATGAATTTGGTGTAATTAATGAAGTTTGTGTGATTGGGTTGATGTTTAGCAAGATGTTTCTGACTGACTTCTCTGAAGTGAATGGATGCACACATAAATAATAAAGTTGCTGTACACACTTGTGATGTCACTGCAAGGTTAAGCAGTTGCTGAAAAGGAATAGCATCTTTGCTATTCTTGTTGTCTAAGCTGTCCAATAAAAAAAATACGGGAGTTGTTTTTAACTAACAACCATCCACTTTTTGCTAGGTATTAAGAACCTTTTGGATAATTGTCAGAGGATCCCCAACCAAGATCAGGCGGACACGGACAATGATGGTGTTGGTGATGCCTGTGACAGCTGTCCTATGATAAGCAACCCGAACCAGGTTAGCAGGCAGAAGCTAAAAATACCCTAAGGTCCAAAAAGTGCAAGAGGAGGAGGCAGCTCAGGCAGCTGTAGTATTTATTTAACAGTAGCTATTCAGGAAAGTTTTATGGAGCTTCAGACTCTCCTGATGGGAAAGAGGAGACACCAGGTTTATTCTCCTAGCTTGGGTTGTTCTTAGCATCTCTGCCCTGCGAGTATCTTGTACTGTCATGTTCTGAAATGTTGGTATGCCCTAGTCTCCTAGAGTCTAATCGCAGACATCACACAGTGGTGTGATTTAGGGATTTCTTTAATTAGGACAAAATCCTGGTGTCCTTAGTTTTAGAAAAACTTTTCACTGCTCCTAGGTGAGAGATCAGTGAGACTTTTCATGTTTTGAATTCTGATTAAGCCACTTGTGACTATCAAAAAATACTGGAAATTCTAGAGAATCATAATAGATTTTTAAAGCTGCTTAAGTAATGAACCTTGGATAGAAATGAGGGATCTCTGTTTCCAGTACTAGAGGAATCTTGCTTGAACTAGTTACCTTGTTTAAACTGCTCCAATCAAATCTAACTTTTTCATTGTCTAACTTTTTGTTTAGATGGATGACACTAGCAAGAAAATATACTCTGTAAAACAGATTTTCTGTGATTTTATTTTAATTGCATTTGATTTGGTTGTGTTTTAGTTTAATACTACCATTTTAATAGATGCTGTAAGCAGCTCATACTGGAACTTTCTCTGTTTCTTTTTGCAGTCAGATGTTGACAATGATCTGGTTGGAGATTCCTGTGATACCAATCAGGACAGGTACGCTGTGTTGTGGCTTGTAACACCAGCAGGGAAGTGGAAGGGGCCAGCCTTGAGCTGAATCATGCTACTGATTCCTAGAGAGCTGTAATTCTTCAAAGTAGCCTGGATTTAATTCCAGTACCTCCTCAAAGAGGTGTTATTTCAAAAGCAATGTTGTGATTTATCAGCCTTGTTGTTTTACTTAATTGTAGCAATGTAGTTACAGAGCGCTTCACCTTTAGTCCACAGTTCACACAGGCTTCCTCTGAGTTCCTGTGGAAGCTGCATTCAGACCAGTTCTCTGGCTGTAAAACTCAGAACACTGCTCAGAAATTTTTAGTCAGAAATTTTTAGTGAGGTAACATCTTGTTTTCTTTCTCTTTTGAATGTAACAAAATTCCATAAATTTTCATTCACACTCACACCTGCACATTCATGAGCACCAAGACATTTATGAACAACATCTGTGACAAGAGAAACCAGCTGTTTCCTCAGTGCCATTTGATTGTTTATACTGAACTTGCTAGGTGTGCTTTGCATGCCTTTTAGGAGTGGATGTTATCTGGGATCTTGAGCTCCTGTATCTTTTCCCTTTCATATAAGGCTTCTTTTTATTTTCCTTATCTGAGTGTTTTGGTAGCTCCAATCTTCATCGTCCTGTGACCTTATCATATAGTCTCTGTTTGTTCCTTGTCTCATCACTCTTCAGCCACCAGAGCAATACTAGGTTGTGGTGTATCACTGGTCCATTTCAAGCTCCAGGGGGTGTTTCCCATGCATTTCCTGCTCAAGTACCTATGGTGTCCATTAAACAGAGGCAGCAGCTGGTGCTGATGCACCATTTCTTTTTTGTCTCTCTGATCCTAGTGACGGTGATGGACACCAGGACAGCACAGACAATTGCCCCACAATCATTAACAGCTCTCAGCTGGACACAGATAAAGATGGTTTGGGTGATGAATGTGATGAGGATGATGACAATGATGGCATTCCTGACCTCTTGCCTCCAGGCCCTGATAACTGTCGGCTGGTCCCCAACCCAGGGCAGGAGGATGATAATGGTAAGGTGGGCCTTCAGGAGTCATCTGGTGTTTCAACACTGATGTGGGTTTAGGAGTTCCCCGCCCCCCCACACTTTGTAAAATGACCCAGACTAGAACTCAGCCGGCTGGAAGTTTTAGATGAAGCTATATTTACAGCTCAGCACAATATACAAGCAAATATATACNGGTTCCTGTCCCAGGCATTACATGTGCAGTCGGGCACAGTCACCGTGCATGCATACATGCGTCCCAAAGGGTCCCCAACACATGGGAGCCCTTTGGCTTAGACAAGGGTTCTCAGGTCCCCTCTCTGGGAAATGTGGGTATTAGGCCACCAGTTTCTTGGGCATCCTGATCCAATGGCTTGGCCAGATGTGCATACTTGCTGCACTATAAATCTACTTTCTCTTCTGTGATGCATTCAGGTGATGGAGTCGGGGACATCTGTGAGTCTGATTTTGACCAGGATACAGTGATTGATAGGATCGATGTGTGCCCTGAGAATGCAGAGATCACTTTGACAGACTTCAGAGCCTATCAGACGGTGGTGCTGGACCCAGAAGGGGATGCACAGATTGATCCCAACTGGGTGGTTCTAAACCAGGTAAAAATACATCTGGTCTTTACCTGTCTTGAGAAAGATCATTTGAGACCTACACTAAAACTGTCCCCGTAATTGCTGAACCTTTGGCAAACAAGTGAAAAGCAGAAGCTGTTGTTACAGGCTAACTTCTAGTGAACAAACTTTGTTTTAATATGTGTTACCTTGATCCTTCTAATAATTACAAGATGATCAGCTTGTTGTGGGGTGATTTCACTACTGCCAAGAAGGCAAACATGAGACCTTTGTGCCACCAATTGAAATATTTCTGTAGCAAAGCTTCCAAAGTTCTTCCCAGAAGTCTGACCTGCTGTGTAGCAGAGAATGTACTTCTAGATGGAGTCCAATAACTGTTATTTACGCTAACAAAATTTAGCCTTCAGGAGGCTAATGTGTCCTGAGGCACAAGGAATGTTCAATTTATTCCCATTGCCAAAGTCTCTGCAAAGCCAGCTGAAATGTGAACACCTTCCTTAACCCAGTGCTGACAGCGAGTTAAATCCTGAACCCCAGGATCAAGCTTTATGAGCTAAGCCTAGGAAAATCTCTCTGCCCTGCCTTAGCCCTTTTCCCTTCCCTTCCTTTTTCCATCCCCAATGCTAGCCAGGTTCAAGGATTTCCATAAGGCTGGGAAGAAGAAAAGAAAATATCAGAGTCCTCGTGTGGCCAGTTCTGTAGTAGGAAAAGAAAGTTCCTTCCTGAACATTAGTATTTGATTGTAGTTCTCATTTTAATTGAGAGCATGACCTGCTCAGCATTACAGACATGTTGTGAGTGGATAGGGGTGATGCTCAAGTGAGGCCAGAAGAGGCTTGTTAGGTTTATCCAACCTAACTTGTCACACACACTGACCACCCTGAATTCACTCTTAACAGGGCATGGAAATTGTGCAGACTATGAACAGTGATCCTGGCCTTGCTGTTGGTATGTACCCTCTTCTGAGATTCATGTTTTACAGCAGAAAACTTACAGCATGTGAATGCATTTTCTACAGGCTTGTCTTTAATCCGCATGTATCCTCAGGCTACACAGCTTTTAACGGCGTCGACTTTGAGGGCACTTTCCATGTGAACACTGTGACAGACGATGACTATGCTGGCTTCATTTTTGGTTATCAAGACAGCTCCAGCTTTTATGTGGTCATGTGGAAACAGACTGAACAGACGTACTGGCAAGCAACTCCCTTCAGAGCTGTTGCAGAGCCTGGCATTCAGCTAAAGGTACTGGCCGTGGTTCCTAGCAGAGGGCACATCCTGGCCATGCCATCCTGCCATGCGTTGGCCGTGCCACCCCACCATCTGACTGCAATGGGCTAAGCTGTTATGCCCAAATCATTGCACAGCCTGACAGCTGCTGCTGTTGTCTCCCTACAATGGGTGGCAAAACAGCTATGCAAGGCAGCTGCCACAGAGCCCTTTTAATAGCACCATTTATAAGGGAACTTAATCTCCAGTCTTGCCACTGATCATCAGCTGGAGTGCTTTGTTTTTGCTCTCATTGTCCTCTTACTGTAATTGATCAAATTGCCTCCTTAGGTACTCAGTCACTTTTCTATGCAAGCTGTGGTTGTGGTTATGTAAAAGAAGTTAGGGGCTTGTGAGCAGGAGTGAGGGAGATTCTACAGACGTGATCCCCACATAAAAAAGCTTTGGAGTGCTTGAAAGTGACATTTCTTTGTGGTAAGCACTGGAAAACTGTGTTTCTGCAGGCTGTGAAATCCAAGACAGGCCCTGGTGAGCACCTCCGTAACTCTCTCTGGCACACCGGGGATACCAGTGATCAGGTCAGGCTGCTGTGGAAGGACCCCCGAAATGTAGGGTGGAAAGACAAAGTGTCCTACCGCTGGTTCTTGCAGCATAGACCCCAGATTGGGTATATCAGGTAAGAAGAAAGGGTGAATACAAAGTACACATCTGGCTAAAGTCTTGTTTCTCGACATCTAATTCATCTGAGAGTCTGAGAACTCATAATGTGTCTGGGCTTTGCACTGATGAAGCCATGTAAGAGGTTAGACCTTGGAAATTCAGCCTGCAAGTCTTTTTCTAGCAAAAAACACTTCTAAGCTAAGCCTGTTCTTAACTTTTCTACCATCTGGCTATTGTAACTGTGCCTTACCCAAATGAGCCCTTTTCTGGCTTTATTATCTTGTTTTCCAAGCTACTGCTGGCCCATTGATCAGAAAAAGAATGCATTTCGAAATGTCTTCGTTTTCATCTCTTAGATGAAAAGGGATGGGTGAGGAACTTGTGAAGGAATTAAGGGGGAAAAAAAGAGGGCTTATCACCTTTGGAAAGAGGGGGAGGTAACTCAGGAAAAATTTAAGGATTTTGCCAGGTCTTGTAGGAAGAAAATTAGGCAAAAGCCCAGTTAGAACTTTGACTAGCTACTGTTGTGAATGATAACAAGCAGTGTTTTTACAAATACGGTAATGACAAAAAAAGGGGCAAGAAAAACCTCCACTCTTTAATGGACAAGGAGGGGAATGTAGTAACTGGAGATGAGGAAAAGGCAGAGGTGCTTAACAGCTTCGCCTCAATTTTTAATAGTAAGGCAGGATGTCCTCAGGACAGCTAGCCTCCTGATGGGCTCAGGAAGCAGAACAGCCTCCCTGTAATCCAGGAGGAAGCAGTTAGGGACCTGCTGAGCCTCTTGAATCCTCACAGGTCTATGGGACCAGATCCTAGGGTGATGAGAGAGCTGGGAGGTGAGCTGGCCAAGCTGCTTTCCATCGTTTATCAGCAGTACTGGCTCACTGGAGAGATCCCTGAAGGCCAGAAGCTGGCCAGTGTGATGCCCATCCACAAGAAGGGTTGGAAGGAGGAACCAGCAAATTACACACCTGTCAGCTTGACCTCAGTGCCATGCAAGATAATGGAGCAGATCATCCTGAGTGCACCTACAGGATGGCCAAGGGATCAAACCCAGCCAGGGTTTA
>WBNM01020657.1:32718-45521 GCA_013399055.1 Ramphastos sulfuratus
AAGGAAGAAGTTTCCTGTTCTCAGTACAATAAAAGTACCCTCAAGGTTTATGTTGCTATCAAAGGCTTGGGCTACAGGAAGAGTTTTCACCATGGGCTTGTCTACCACGGCTGAGGCTTGTGGGAGCAGTATGACCTTGTGACCTGTCCCACGTGGGATCCAGAGTCCCACAACAAAGACAATGACTCAGGAGTGTTCCTCTGACATGGTGCTGCTTCGGAGGCTGGAGGCCCACTAAAGGCTCTCCAGTTCAGTCCTCCCTTGCCCTTAGCTTCGCCAACCCTAGCTTCACTCACCAGATTTTCAACAGAGGATGGACAGGCTTTTTACACTGGAACAAACAACCATGTTTAAAACACAAGAAAAATCATCTTCTACCTGAACAGATTCTGCAACTGCAGTATTGTTCATTTAGGAATGAGAACACAGACCATACAGCAAACTTGCATCTTCCTTGCCATTTGCATTTCACGGGATGGGGCCACTTTTCCTGGCACAAACTCTGACAGTGGTGGGTGTGGTCCAGACAGAAGGCAGTCACTTGTGCTGTGATTACACGCACCACGGGTGCACCACAGCCAGGACCTGTAGTGTATGTATTTGCACTAGTTGTGTACAACACACCTGGCCTACCCTGACCTGCCTGTAGCATGTGTTGGTCAGACTGTGACAGCACACAGCAGCTGCATCAGAAAACATGATCATAGCCAGCTTCCGAACCTCTGCCAAACCCTGCATCTGCAGACAGAGGCTCTCCTTCTGCTACTTCAGGAGCACCCTTGGCTGTTTGCCACACCAGTTTGTCACCTTGGAGCTTTCCAAATTCTCTTCTAGTCTCTTCTAGCCCTCGTTGGCCACTGGAGGCTGGAAGATGAGATACATGCTGTGGCTCTCATGCAGTCAAAGGCTATTGCATGAAGCTGCAAGCTTCTAACCACCACAGCAGAAAACACGCTGCGTTGCTCAACTGGTAGCCATAGGAACCAGTCATAGTTTGGACAGCCTAAACTTGTATTTCAGAAGGTGCTGTTTGAACCTTGGATGCTGGAGCTCCCTATGTCTGTTGTATTAGCATACCAACTGCTGCATAGCCTGAAAGTTCAGGAGCAGCAAAGTCCACCTGTTGCAAGCAAAAATTTACCCCAAGGTCATAGTCCAAGTTTGGGAAACATCTTGCTTCTCACATTCCCATCAAACACACTGCAGTTCCTATGTGTAAGCATTTAAATAAGCTACTCTTGCACCACCACCTCTTTCTGGACTATTGTGCAATGGAGGCATAGTTCCATGTGTGGTGCCCTCTGGCAAGTAAAGATGCCGCAATCCCATATCCTCAAAACTGAGCGTGTAGTTCTCTCTTGCCCCACCTGAGCAGCACCTCTGCACTGAGCTGGAGCAGCAGCTGCAACTACTTTGGAGTTCAGTGTCCTGGGGCTCCTGCACCAAGGTCTAGCATCTCACCAAAGATTAACTATTTCCTGTGTGCTGCAACCACCATGACAAACACTTCAAATGCTTCTGTCCCCTGAGAGCTATCTCCTGGTTTGAAAAACCAGTGATGCTGCAGGGTGGGGTGAGGGCAGAGGTGGGCAGACCAGTGGTCAGCTGCTCAGCAAAGGTGGTCAGCTCTTGTAGACCCCTGGCACCACTCAGGAGCTCCTCTCTTCCTTACATCTCAGTCAAAGAGCACAGCATCAGCAACACGCACCAGAACTCCCTTGTGCACCAGAGCTGCACAAAGAATAGCAGCTGCCATTTGACCCTTCGAAACTCGGTCAGCAGTTTCTCATAACCACATGGAACTCATGTCCTGGTGTAGGCCCAGTCAGCTCTAAGTTGCAGGGGCAAGTAGTACCAGCAGGCAAGTTGCAGTTGACACATGCAGAACCAAGATGCCACAACAGCCTGAATATGGATGGTGAGAACCAAGGGTCCAGGACCCACAGAGATGCAGCGCTTTCCCTGGTGTGGATCTAGGTCTCAAATTCAGCAGCTTTCACCCCACTATCTGGGCAAATGAGAGGATAAAAAAAACCCCAGAGCTCCTTGTTTCAGACAACTGCAGAGGTTTCAGTGCTATAGTTGGCCTGGAAAACACTTCATTTGCAGTCAGGGGTGTCTGGACACATCTCAGAGAGCTGGACTGTATACAGCAGAGACCATGGACAAACCTATCATCTTCTGAGATCATGGTCTGGAGGAAAATGAAAATTATATAGACAGCAAAGGCATGAAATAACATTCCACAGGCAAACTTTTTCTGTTAAACAACGCTGAAAAGTAGTAAACAAAGAGACCAACCAGTTTACATTTATGGGCTCTGTAAATGCTTAGCTCATGGTATTTATAAAGCTTCTCCTAGAATGAGCTGATTTCTCAAATTCCATGTACCACAACAGTTAATTTCAAATGTAAGAAAAACTTTATTGGTCCATTAAACACCGAATCTATAACAATACATTCACCCAGTATACAAAAGGAAGTGCCCATAAAAACCATTGACATGCTTTAAAAAGGCAAAGCTGTTGGCTATTTTACAATTAAAAGCTGACAACTCTGAAATCTTTAACGGTCCTTAAAAGTTAAAGTGTTAGTTACTACAGATCACAAACACCTGCAAAACATGTTAAACGAGCAAACCCTCCACTTCACTAGGCTACAGCTTAATAAAATAAAACCACACATACACACCAAAAAGTTCCCTTGAGATATTAAGAAACTTGAAAAATATTTAAATCCCCATCATCGTTACATTTTGACTACTTTGCATCCAGTTTTCTAACATGGCGTATAGGAGACTGAACACCACTTATCGCTGGTAAACAAAAAGCAGGCATTGAACCCATATGCTCCTAGTAAATCTTTTCTCAGCTCATGTTAAGACAAGCTGAACAATTTTCTCTGAAGGTTAATTCTCACTTTACATCTGCATGGATGTCCAACAACACCTAAGCACCTGGAGATGTATCAGTAAGAGGAAAAAATAAAGCTATGGTATGAGTAACAAGACATTATTTCCCCATAGCTTTCCAAAATCCTTCCTGGCTTTGCACTGAGCTGCTTTGGCAAAATTATGGCTGCAGTGCTGCACCCCACAGCTCAGGGTGAGAAAAAGCCCTGGGAGCTTTAAGCTGCTGGAGTGATTCCAAAGCTGATGACTGTGGTTCTGAGCAAATCTGTGCAGATGGCTGTGTGCTATGGCACTGGGAGCTATCAGAGACTGGCTAATGGGGGAAGCCAGTGTGGCTTCATCTGAAATAAATCCCAACATATAAAACAGGTATGGAATGAGTTTGAACCAGGTTTCAGAAAAAGTAAATGAACAAAACCAGACTTGAGGCCTACTTGAAACCCAGAGTTTTTCTTTGGGCATTAGAAAGCATCTGTCATTTCAGTCTATGACAGTTTCTACTTGGAACCCTGTGCAGTGTGTGACTGCATCCCAACCTGCAGGGGATCAGGGCACTTGAGCATTTTACCATGTTGAAAACACAGAGACATACCAGCTCCCAAGCTGTGTAACCTGCTATGGAGTACAAAAAAAACGGAAGCTTTCTCTGCACTGACTCTGGGCATTCCCTTGTACAGTCATGTGAAACAGCTCAAACTACTGTTTACAAAACTGAAAACACAAAGTACAATGTCATGGTGCAGATTATGGGGTTTCCTCCCACAAGAACTTATGGGTTGCTTCAGAAACCAAAGCAGCAGTTTTCACACATGAAAACTGATCCACATAATGAACTATGAGCCTTTGCTTTAACACAGCAGGTTGTCTTGCCATAAAAAAGGTCAACAAGAGCTGGCAAAGAAGTCTTTGCTAGTTTCTAGCACCAAAGACATTCCACTTAACAGGAAGCAGAATGTGAGTGAACCAGGTTTACAATGCCATTAAAAAACAAATCCAAGGAGGAAAAGGCAAATAAAATGAGTAGATACAGCCTGCAAGACATTGCTTCTACAGCCTGGACAAAAAGTGGAAAGCAGAATTTTAGCTGCAGATTATCTCATGTCACAAAGGTACAATCTTGTGGTATTTTGCTACATCAACTTATTTAGAAGAAAAGCCTAACGGTTTGCACTGTAAAATCTTTACAGCATACTTTAAAAGCATTCAGTGGATTATTTTGTTACCAAGCTGTTCAGAGATGCTCATGGTACTGTGGGCTGCTAGCCAAAGTTCGAGTAGTGCTGTCTTGAGTGCCCTAAACTCTCCAGATGCATTGATCAGAACCAGAGAACTGTTAAAACAGTCTTTTCTTTTTTTTTTTTTCCCCACAAGTGCAATATTTGCTTCACTGTAACAGCAACATTCTAGCCCAGAAATAGCTGCACCAGTGGCTAACAGAAGCAGTCACCTAACTTACCACCTCAGAGCACTTCTAGATGTGTAGAAAAGTGCTACAGCACAAAATAAATAAACTGAAAGTGGTGTTTATGATTCCATGCAGGGCTAAGCCCTCACTCTGGACTGCACACACATTAGCAACACTGAATTACCCTTTCACATGGCAGTGTTCCAACCCAGCCAGGATTTACCAAACCAGCTGAGAAACATGAACTTTTTGAACCTCATGGAAGCTCTCGAAGTACAAAGCTAAGAGTATCAGAGACAAGTGAAAAATATGATGCGTGATCACAGCAGAGTTCCCTACTTAGCACCCAGCTCCAAGGGCTGCCTGCATGCTTTGAGGAAATAGATGATCAACCACAAATAAGCGTATTCATCTGCCTTCCACACATTCTTAACAAGGTTTTATG
Source organism: Ramphastos sulfuratus (assembly GCA_013399055.1). Taxonomy (NCBI): domain Eukaryota; kingdom Metazoa; phylum Chordata; class Aves; order Piciformes; family Ramphastidae; genus Ramphastos; species Ramphastos sulfuratus. Next base: position 37,480 of record WBNM01020657.1, read on the forward strand.
GTCTTAGTTGTTAGTTCAGCTATTTGAACTCAAGAGACTTGTTCTCTGAGTCTGTCCCATTGATTTATCCCAAAGAACCAGTCATGACTGCAGGTCTCAGTCGCCTTGATGAGAAAAACTTAACACTGTCCCAGTTTCAGCTGTCAGTGCAGCAGCAAGCTTCCAAATAACCTTTCTTATAATAGCAAATTCAAACATGTAGGAAAAGGACAATAAATTGTTTCATCTTCCCAGCAGAAGTGAGTTCTGTTCCTCCCAGAGCCCTTTAAAGGACAGCATAAGCTCAGGTCTAACTAGAGGAAACTCATTACAGGACAGTTTTTCCTGTCTTTGTAACAACAGCTTCCTCACTTCACACAGCCAGAAAATGCAAGGAGCCAGAAACGCTGCACTGCTCACTTATGTTCAAGAACAAATTCAATGAACAACCATGGCACAAGGCAGGATAGACACTGCACAGGTAACTGCCGTGAACAAAGCGCTTACCTGCACTTTAGGTATGGGGAAAGAAAGTTAACTCTTCAGTTTAACCACAAACCTAAGCAACACCTGTTCTTTGTTTCCAAAAGCATCAGGCTATCAGTGAGTTTTCCCAGTTTTTCTTCCACTGGACAGTAACATTTGAATTAGTCTCATCCCCAGAGGTTTGTCAAATACTACTTGATCTTCCACACACAAGGAAGCACCACCTAGTCAGCGGCTCAGTTCAGGTTTTTCAGTGCCAGTGCCACTTGAACTATTAGCTATCACAGCAGGAGGTATGAAGGCACTTCTTTAAAAGATTTTAAAAGCCCATTAGCACGAACCATTTGGAATCTATGAACTGGGCATTTGAATCCTAGATGAAGATTTTATTAAGTAGTTGCAAGTTCACAGTACAGATTTTACAGCAAATGCCAAGGCTGTAACATTTGTCCAGCCAGAAGGAAGTTGTGCCTCACTCAAGAACTTGAGGCTTTGCACAACCAGCTGCCACCAGTTACCGACTCCTTAGGAAGCCCTGGAGATCCATCACTGCATCTGGCACCACAGCCTGGACACAAAGATCTCCACAGTTACTTCTGGGGTCTTTTCCCACAACATTTGTCCGAAACTGGATACAGCCCCACTCACACTATACATATAGCCACAGATCTAGATGCAAAAGGTAAATAGTTGGTGGAAGGGAAGGATGAATGGTTGGAACACCTCTCCTGCAAAGAAAGGCTACAAGAATTGGGGTTGTTCAGCCAGGAGAAAGGGAGACCTTACCACAGCTTTTGTGTACTTAAAAGGGAGCTAGAAGATGGGGACAATCTTTTTAGTAGGGCCTGTTCTGACAGAACAAAGCATAATAGTTTTAAACTAAGGAATACAGACTCAGACTGGATATAAGGAATAAACTTTTCACAATGAGGATGGTGAAACACTGGAACAGGTTGCCCAGAGAGGTGGCGGATGCCTGGAAATGTTCCAGGTTAGGTTGGATGATGCTCTGAGCAACCTGATCTAGTTGAAGATGTCCCTGCTCACTGGAGAGGAGCTGGATTAGATGACTTTTAAAGGTCCCTTCCAACCCAAAGCATTCTAAAAAGAGCAACTCAATGAGGTGAATGCTGTGTTAGAACAATGGACTCATCCCTCCCTGTGTTCTTTCCTCTCACATCCCTGCTTCTGCTGTGCAAAACCTACTTCCTTAAGTGCAAAGTACAAAAAAACCCAAACAAAAACCAACCAAACAAAAAAACCCCTCACCAAACCCAAACCCACACAAAAGAGAAGAAAGAGGTACAGGAAGTCCTTATGCAGGCAGACAGTGCCTGCATTGTAAACAAATAAAAACATCCAATGGCCAAGATATGCATTAAGATCATCTACATTTATGACTGGGATGCCTGCTGAACCAAAGAAGTTACCATTCTCTGCCCTACACCCTGAAATCCTGCACATCTTCTTCCATAGAGCTTCTTGCCTAGATCATTCTGTTATAAAAAAAAAAGTTTGATAATTTAAAAAGAAACGTGTTTTGTTTCTCGTAGTACAACAGATATGGCACTAGAAGGCAAATACTGTAAGCCTCTATACTTAAGGGAGCAGCACTCACCAGAGGAGGCACAAGAGCCTGGGCTATCTCAGCTGTAGCTCAGAGCTGCAGCATTGGTCAAGACTGTTAGTGAGAATAGCTGCTAAGAGTTAGGTGGGACAACTGTTAGTCATCACTGCACAGCCCATAAGCTCTTATCTTAGCGATGGGACAGATAAAGGCTTCTAGACTGCAAATGCCTTAACAAAGGCCTTTTTCTGGTGCAGAAGAGTCTGTGTGGCTGGACTCCAAATTCAGGCAGAAACACAATGACAGGCCCCCACACTAGCAGAGCTCTTGGCAAGATCAGAACCTTCCAGTAGAGGTGAAAGGAAAGGAAAACCTGCTTCTTTCTTCAGAGCTGTTTGTTGTCTTTCTAACCCAATGCCAAAGCTAAGCTTCAACTGTTTTTTTTGCCTAAGCACAAACAAGAAGAGCAGCAAGAGTCATCTCTGGGCAGACCCCTCCTCCCCTCCCATTTCCTAACAGATGTATTTTGAGCCTCTTAATCACTGGAGTAGGTGGTGTAAGTACACAGAACTGCAGACCTGTAGATTTCATTTGAGGTAAGAGTGCATGGGCTTGTGGAGATCATACTCCTGGCAAGCTCCAAGCAGGACAGGAGCCCAAGGATACCACAGCAACGAGGCAGTTAAAAATAGTAACAAAACCAAGCAGAACAGAGATCTGCTATATTAGGATTACTTACCAAGCGTACATTAGCCAGCAGTTATTGCAGCAGAAAAAAATAAGGCATGCAAATATTCTGGCCATCTCACTGGCCTCTCTGTTGTGCTTTTCTTTGTTTTGCAGAAAGCATTGGGTGAAGATTTAAGGCTCCATCTTATTTCAAAAAGAAGAATTACTGAATCAGTTGATTTTGTTTAGAAAAAGAGAGAGAGGAGACAAAACCTCTGGGACTAGTGTAAGTCATAAATTCATCCCACTGGAATGTAGATAACTATAGTGGGTTCAACTTTATTCAGCTTTTAGGGCATCTGAGCTGTCATTCTGCCACCAAATCATCTGCTTAAAGCAAATAAAAGCAACACGGTAGAGTTTAACATTTTCGATTCAGTAACTTGTACTATGGCAGCTGCTGTTACAGTTGTGTCATCTGGTTTTGTTTTTCTGACTGCCTATCCCACTGCTTGGAATTGGCATACCCCAAAAGAAATTTACTCCCCATTAATGGTTTGGTTGGCTCAACTCCATCCCAACAGCAAACAGAGGAGTATGAAAATATAGGAGTTAGTAAGAATACTTTCCAACCAACACATAGGCAGAAAAGGAAGATGACATACTACAGTCCTTTTTGGAACATCAATGCATTTAAAATATTATAAAATTAGTAATGGAAACAGAACTGGAGATGCTGGAAGATCTTTAGACATGAGCTGAAACAGCACGGTAGAAAAGTTAAATGAGCACTCCACTTTTAAATTTAACAGCGACTGGCAGCGGTCCTGTATTTAGCATTTTCTCCACAGCAAATGTTCTGAATGAAGAATGCACCATATCTTAAATCCCTGTGCAGTACATACAACTTGCAGTGAGCCAGCAAAGCAAAGTTGGACAGAGTCCAGTTAAAAAATTTATGTGTTGAAATCCCCTTCTGCTAACAACTGGACTAGATCTGAATTGCATAAAATATTCAGGTGCTTTTAAAAGTTATAATAGAATAAATACTCTATTATAATTGGTACATTCCTTTCTCAATCTCAGTATACAATAACTTAAATATATTTAGTATTTAGATAATCTAAACTTTTAGTAGGTGCTTTGGCAGTCAAATTCTTACATATTCTCTTTCTATAGAAGTATTTAATTATGTTTTTGGAAAAAATCATCTGGATACTACTGATAACAATTACCTGCTGTACAAAACAGCGGTCCGAATCATCACTGCAAACTGTAAAAGACACAGTGAATAAAAGAGTATAAAAAAAGGAATGCATACTTGCTAGAAGACATTCTAGCATTCACAGCAGGAAGAAGGTACATCTGGGTAAACCTGCATCATGATTATTATGCTTTTTTCTTCCCAAAGAAGCCAGAAAAAGATTGTCAGTGATCTGAAAAGCACTTAACTTAACTTCGGCTTTTGCAACAGCTGTTTCCTACACTCCAGACATCAGCGCTACAAAGCTTTAGAACGGATCTGTTCCTTTGGGCAATGCTTGTTCATGACAATTAAAAAATGGTAAAAAAGTCTTCAACCATTTGTTTAGTCTGACTAAAAAATTACTAACTGGTAGATTACTCTAAGTAGGTAATAGGGGTTTCCTCATTACAAAATGAATCTTGTATTTTATTTGTAACAGAGGAGGGGGAAAAAGAAATTAAAAACGCAGAAGGATGGTCGGAGCGTTCACACTAAGAACTCCCTGGTTGGGCAACAGAGTGGAGCAATGAGAGTCCACAAGTACAGACAGACACAAACCCAACAGGACACCATCTTAATCCAAAAGATGGACCAGGTTCCAGTGAAGAATTTTTCAATCTGAGCACTTTCATAACTGTTAAGAAAAAACAAACAGAAACAATTAACTCAGTATTCATATCTGGGACTGCATTATCCTCTGTTTTTACAAGTGGGTCACAGAGAGACACAACTGCTCATACCTTTTGCTATGACAAGTACATGAGTCTTGATTTTTTTTCTTGCTGAAAGGCCCAAGTTTTAAACCACATACCTGGGCTTTCTTGCTACTTTTTTGAGTTTCTGTAGGTAGGGGATAATTTGTCATTTGCAAGTGAGGTACAGATAAACTATTTCTCATCACGTTAAGATGGGGTTATTCAGTGACAGACTAAAATGTTAAGATGCATGAATTTTTAGATTAAATAGCGTTCTCAAAAATCATTTATTAACACTATTGTCTGTAGTTGTTGCTTTGAGTACTGTACTAGGTCTTAGAATCTAAGCTAAAAATCAGGAACATAAATACAAAATGTTTCTCCTCTGTCTTGGAGCACTGAGGCATTTGAAGGCTATGTGCAGAGCCATGCAACCTCAACTGTCATTCTCTCCACTGTGGTTCATGGGTTATGCCCTCGTGAGAATTGGAAGAGAAAGGCTGAAACACAGCTGTACATGCAGCGTGGCCAGCAGGGCAAGTGCACAGATCTTAAGGACTTTCTAATTGATATGTTCATTTAAGTGTTCCCAAATTGAGTGACCTCAGGCACAAGGCAGAGGAAAGCAGCCCTTTTTAGAGCAAGATTTTGCTCAAGAATCACCTGGGAAGGAATTCCAGTATCTCTTCCGGCTTCATATTTAAGGAGAAAAGACACACTAATGGCAGAAGCTTCCATTCACATTTCTTCCCATCTCAACACAGCTGAATTTCTCAGCTTTAAAGAAACACACTTACTGAAACCAGTGAGTTACTGTCATCATCACGTAGAGCGAAGCCAAGAAGAAAACAAAGTGGAAGTAGGCATAACTGTACACCGTGCCTTTCTTCTCATCATAAATCACAGTCTGGCCTCCCCTGTTCGCAATGTGGTCTTCAGCATCAGCTGTAAGACACAGGAGCAAGAAAGCTTTTGTAAATTTAATGAGAACTGAAAAAGGCAGCTAGTTTCATGAAGAACACAGGGAAACATCCAAGGTGTGATTTAGAAAAACAACTGTTCAACATTTCCTTGCCCTCAGGGCATGGGCCCAAGCTTGGCTGCCACTGATATCCTGCCCTGTATCAGCTTCCTGGCCCACTGGCTAGTTTTCAGCACTCAGGCCATTTAAATTGCTCTACATGTGGAATATTCTTCTGGTAAGGATGCTCCTTTCCTAATTCACTCCTAAACAGTAGTCTCTGCAGAGCTGATGAGACAAAAATCCAGCAGTCAGTTACACCCACAAGCATGCTAACAGCAGAGATTACTCTTTGTGTACTGCAGCAATGAAATGTCCTTCAAGGACTAGCCTGTTCTTACCAAGAAGCCAAATTAACTTAGCCAAATTCTAAAATGGCATTGCTACATCTCTTGTTTCCTTCTGTAACCTAACTTTAAGCAATTCTGTTGCTTCATTCAGTCTGATACGCTACAGAATGAGGATACAAGAAGCTTTCCACCTGCAGCTGTCTCCTTACTCCCTCAGCTTTGGTCTGAAAGTCACAAGAAAGGTAGATTGTGTAGTGAAAATGTAATTACCATCTCCGTCAGGCATGCAGCAAAAGCAGCAACGAGCTACCTGTGGAATGAAAAACAGAAAGGGTAAGAGTCTGTGCTACAGCAAAGAAGCAGAACAGTTTGTGAAGGAAGATCTTTTATGTCTTTGTTACAAACCTTGACTTGGAAGAGCCTAGCTTGCATTTCCAACTGGCAAAAAAACAAAATTAGGATTTGCCAAGTACTTCACAAAAAGAGTTTCTAAGCTTCAGGAAAAACTGCTCAGTAAGGTTTGGAGCAAATTAACTATTCTTTAGGAATTACTGTACCCATTTTACATAACTCAATGTCAAACACTAGTGCAAGTGATTATAACAAAATGGTGGAAAAGCCACAGTAAAGTGGTCACACACTAGTTTAGAAGGGAATTACCTCTTCAGATTGGCATCTAGGTGCTTTTTAAGTTAGAAATTCTTTATTGAAATTAAAACCCTTAAAACCCTGATGCACAGGTTGGAAACCACAATTGCACACGCTTAAGTCAGAAATGCTTATTTTTGCAAGATTTTGCTGAAATAGAGCCAGAAAGCTGTTTTTACTGCTTTATTTAAATGAAGATTTTTTTTAAATATTTTTTTTAACTGATGGAAAAAGGAAAGCTGAAATTCATCCTTCTTGTGTTAAGCGGTACAGTAAATGAGAAAAGGGTGCTGTCTGCTCAGTAAATATAAGTGCACTTTCTGCACCAGATCACAGTGCAACTCAGCACTTTCAGTAGTGTGTCATCGACATTCTTTGTTCTGATAAAATCCTACTCTTAGATTGTTGTTGTGGTTTGATGAAGACAATTAACCCTGTTAGGAAAATTCCCTTAATGAGTTATTATATCAATCAGTCTTTAGAGTATGGAAGTGCATTAACTTTGTTAACATATATCAGTTCACAGTATACACTGCAATGTAACAAAGCAGAGACTTTCACTGGAGACTTTGGTATTATTCATGCTTAAGTAAAACAAACCAGGAGCCTGCAGTGTGCACATGCAGCCCAGACAGCCAATCGAGTCCTGGGCTGCATCGAGAGCAGCGTGGCCAGCAGGGCAAGGGAGGGGATTCTGCCCCTTTACTCTGCTCTTCTCGGACCCCATCTGGAGTACTCTGTGCAGTTCTGGAGCCCCCAGCACTGGAAGGACATGGAAGTGTTGGAGCAGGTCCAGAGGNGTCAGCCTGACCCTGGCAATAAGGATTAGCATCTTGGAAGCTTAGAACCTTCCATGAACAATAAAAGATAGTCCTGGACAACCAAGATAACGTCAGCATCCTAGGCCATACAACATGTCTTTGAAACCCTCCATCACTGATAAGTAACTATCACAAGACTGACTCTGGGGATGTCTGGATCATAGACGAGCAGCAAGGATGACACAGAAATACAGTTGTTTTGCAAAGTTTTGTTATGACTAGTAATCAGTGGTGTGGGTGTTAAGGGATTAGTCAAATCACTTATGCTTGAATCACCTGAATGCTTGAAGGCTATGAGGACACTGTGTAAAACCACAATCTGGATGCCCCAATTTGTCTGGTACACCTCACGTCTATGAACCCTTGTAATTTTACACTTTGCATTCTAGACTCTCTCCTCAGTTGGCACAGGCCAAATGCAAGTTTTCCTCACCCCTCCATAAAAGATAGTAAGCCTTCAAGGTAAAGTGACCAACAGAAACATCAAATGGCAGCTTTTACCCTGTGTATCCATAATTACACCTACCCACTGAGTCCATAAACTCATGAAAAGCCCAAAAATTCATTCTTTAAGACACTGGCTAAACATTTAAATAAACCCCTGTGGCCGTTTGAGTTAG
>WBNM01020658.1:0-21221 GCA_013399055.1 Ramphastos sulfuratus
CAGCCTGTTCCAGTGCTTCATAAACTTTTAATTTAAGAGGTTCTTCCTCATGTTTACAAGGAATTTCTAACGTTCAAATTTGTGCCAGTTACCTCTAGTCCTGCCACCGGGCACCAATGAAAAAAAAGACTGGCCCCACCCCCTGACACTGCTGATTGAGCAGCATTTCTGAGATGCCCCCCTTCAGTCTGCTCTTTCCCAGACTAAAAAGTCCCAATTCTCTCAGCCTGCCCTCATGAGGGATGTTTCACTCCCCTTATCTTTGTAGCTCTTTGTTGAACCCTCTCCAACAAGTTCCTGTCCTTCTTGAACTGGAGCACCCAGAACCGGACACAGTATCCAGATGCAGCCTCACCAGGGCAGAGTAAGGGAGGAGGAGAACCTCCCTCAACCTGCTTGCCTCAAGCCTACTCATCTTTTATGTACCTAAAAAATGGGTTTGGTTTAAATATTGTTTGACAGCATGATTTTTTTTCTTACACTTCTGGTTTTAATTTGATGTCTTTTTTTGGTAAGCCAAGACTGATCTCCCAGGTACTTTTCTCCTTAAATGCAAAGCACAGTGAGATGCTGCAGTACCTGACTACAGAACAGAACTGAAAAACAAAAGCAATGCAGGCTTTTGCAAGGGATGACCAGTAATCTGGAAAAAAAAATGTATATATACACATCTTCAAAAGTTATGGAACAAGAGCCAATTTCACAAAAATATATACCCATGAGTTCTTGTGCGTTGTGATCTGCCCTGCACAAAGCCAAAACTGCAACTGACAAACATTTGAGAGTGATCAACACAAAGCTTGTGAAAAATCACATTATTTTGTGAAGGAAAACATTGGTTTGTCTTCTGCTTTTCTAACTGTGTCAACTCCAAATTCCAGAAGTGTGATTTTCTTCTTTTAATTATTCTCATTGTGTCCTATAATCAAGGTGGCTTTAAAAGTCTTGGAAGCTTTGACTCGAGAGCATGAAACCATTCCAATTGCTGTTTCAGGAACAAATGCCAATATGATATTGGTATGGAGATTACACCAAGATGAAAATGGTGGTGATGGGTGGAATTCATAGCAGAAGTCTTACTAGACACATCTCTGAACTTTGTGGACATTAAACACATTTCTAAGCATGGTTTTACCCTCCACAGAAGTATGCAGCCTGTATCACAGAATCAACCAGGTTGGAGAGACCTTCGAGATCATCAAGTCCAACCTATCACCTAACACCTTCTAATTAACTAAATCATGGCACCAAGTGCCTCATCCAGTCTCTTTTTAAACACCTCCAGGGATGGTGACTCCACCACCTCCCCAGGCAGCCCATTCCAATGCCAATCACTCTTGCTGTGAAGAACTTCTTCCTAACATCCAGCCTAAACTTCCTCTAGTACAGCTTGAGACTGTGTCCTCTTGTTCTGTCACTGGTTGCCTGGAAGAAGAGATCAACCCCACCTGGCTACAACCTTCCTTCAGGTAGCTGCAGAGAGCAATAAGGTCTCCCCTCAGCATTCTCCAGGCTAAACTCCCTTAGCCTCTCCACACAGGGCTGTGCTCCAGCCCCCTCATCAGTCATGCTGCCCTTCTCTGGATACATTCAAGCACCTCAACATCTTCCTTAAATTTAGGGGCCCAGAACTGGACACAGGACTCAAGGTGTGGCCTAACCAGTGCTAAATGGGCCGTGAGGACAAGCTGAGAATATCACCACGCACTGCAATGGACATCATCTGTGGGGAGCAAACCATGCACAAGGGCATTGAAAAATGCTAGAAGAGAGATGCGGTGGAGAGAGATTTGCTGGAAACAGGGCACTTCTGGCAGACACTCAGGTTACTCTTCATGTAGGTGCCTGCAGAGTGAGAAGCTGTCATCCCCCACCCAAAGTACACAGGCAGCCTTCAGCACGAGCACAACAGGCACAACATTTCTGCACGCTCATACCGGTAACTTGAGCAGAAAATCCTCCTGGCTGAACCGAAATCCAATGTCGGTGAAGGTGCGCTGGAAGAAGCCCGTGGGACGGAGAACCATCACCAAGTGCAGGTTCCCTGGGAAAGATGCCTGCAAGCAAACAGAGACAGCATTCAACCTGGGCATATGGAAGATCCAAAAACATCTTTCAAATACCATGAGAAGAGGGAAAATCATTCAGATCTTAGCTTCTTTTTTTATAGTTGCCCCTGAGAGCCCTTTCTTATTTTCAGGAGGAAAACACTGTGAGTGGTTTAGAGATATGAGATGTAGCTGCAGGAGGGTTGTGCAGCCCCTCTCCCCTTTGGAGCAGGCAGGAGCCCAGCTGTGCATCTTGGAGAGCCACTTATTATAAACTTACAATACTACATCTTGTGCTCAGCCTTGTAACTTGGGAGTGAAATTATGACTTAGCAGGGAAGAGAGGGCTGGGACATCAAAAGCAATGACAGATTGAGGAGGCAAAATTGATTGCCAAACTTGCTAATCACCCCGTAACTGCGTCAAGCACACTCTTCTGGTCCCTGCTAATTACAAGGCAACATTTAATTTGTGGTAAGGATTTGGAATTTCCTGTCCACCCTGCTGGAGCTTGTTTCAAGCATATGGTTGGCAGGTGTGTTTTTAACTAGAGCTGTGAAAAGGGTGCTAGGAAATGAAATAAAGAATTTTTTTTTGGAGAAAGTAGGAGTCACATCACTAAATTATGGGCAAATGTGTGATGCAAAGAATTGAGTTACACAGAACCACAGAATGATAAGGGGCTTCTGAAGGTTATCTAGTCTAACCCCATTGCTAGAGCAGGATCATTCAGAATAAATCACAAAGGAGCACATCCAGGTGGGTTTGGAATGCCTCCAGTTAAAGAGACTTCACAAGCTCTCTGGGCAGCCTGGCCCAGCACTCCAGCACCCTCAGTGTAAAGAACTTTTTCCTTATGTTTACACAGAGCCTTCTGTGTTCCAGTTTATGTCCACTGCCCCTTCTCCTGTCACTAGACACCACTGAGAAGAGTCTGGCCCCATCCTTCTGACGCTCGCCCTTTAGACATTGATCAGCATTGATGAGATTCCTCTCAGTCTCCTCTTCTCCAAGCTAAACAGCCTCAGATCTCTCATCCTTTCCTTGTACGGTAGATGTTGTCGTCCCCTCAGCATCTCAGTGGCTCTCTGCTGGACTCTCTCCAGTAGTTCCTTGTCCTTGAACTAACAACTAAGAATTAATTAAAACATGATTTACTCTCAGGCCCTGCCAGGGCAGGGGTCACTTCTTTCCACATATTCCTCCTTGCATTATCCTCCTCCATGAAACACGACGGTAGCAGCTATACCAAGTAATGAACATGTTTAGGTGTTTTGCACTGCAGGGCACTTAATATATGCCTTCAAAACAAAGACTGCTCCTGTAAACAGGCATTAGTGTTGTTCCAAAAAGCCATGATTTGCAGTTGAGATCTGACATCCATGAACTGCACTGTGACCCATTTGTTTTCTTATGTAGTAATGGTCAGGTTGTGGCTCCTGTTGCCACAACTCCACTCAGAAATGCATAGTGGCTTTAAGGCTCAAAAAAAAGTGTCACATAAATTCAATATATTGATCTGGTGTTATTTTAAGGAGAAGAAGGGAAAAAGAAAAAAAAAAAGGAAAGAAAGAAATCCTTGTCAATGAAGTGCCAAACTCATACCCTTTGGAAGTCAACAAGAATGGTGCCAGGGACAAAGAATTGGCATTAGAAACAAAAGCAAACCATGAACTACTGGGGGTGTTTATGCTGGCTGCAGGCCCTGGGTGCTGTACTTCTATCCCACAGCACATGGTTAGCACTCAAGGTCTCTGAAACAGCTGCCAGCCCCAGGCACACAACGAACCACCTTCCAACCCCAGCAAATCTACAGACAGGCCAAAGGACTGAATCTGGCCATGGAGCCACCTGACCTTCAGAGCTCTGAGACAGGTCTTCCCCAAGACAGTGTGGGTGAGAGGCTGCAGGAGATCCTTGCCTCAATGTCTGCCTAATTAGCTCTACAAAAAGCTCATCTCTCCTGCAAGACAACACAAGCCAGGCCCTCTAACAACCCTACTGCTAGAGGCAGCTCTGAAGACAAAGCCATCTCAGAGACTCTGCTCAGCTCAAGATTTTGAACTTGATTTTCCCATATTACTACAAAAATGACCCACTGGCTACTGCAAATCTTCGAGGAGTTGGAGTGGTTCCTCACTTTGAGAAGAATCTCTGCCTGGATGGTTGAAAACCTTCACTGAGGAAAGCACCACCAGAACTGGCACAGGCTTGTACATATTTTGAATGAACTGAAAATTTAGAGCATTAATATTTCACTGGAAAGTCTCTGGCAAGCTCCACACTCATCCTCCAGCACATCCCAGAGAAGCTGGCTGTCTCTTCCTCCTCACCACGCTTGGCTCTCTCCTGGACCCAATAATTACTGTTCTTTTCCAGGCCCACTGGTTGACCTGGCTTGTCCTTAACACTCTTCATGCCCCAGCACATCCCCTGGCACTTGGACATCCTAGGAGGAATGGCATCCACAGCAGTGTTATGCCCATTCCTGCTGAGCTGAGAGTCCATCATGTGCCATTCCCTCCTTATATTCATGTTTGCCTCATCCTGGCAATTTCCCAGTGGGCATTTCTCTGCAGATAGGACAACGGGAGCACTTCCACAAAAACTTTCAGAGACATAAACAATAGCTGCAAACCTCAAAGGATAGGATGCTTTTGCTCCAAGACAGGCCCTGCACTCCTGGTGTTAATGGCTCAAACCAACTTGAACCAAAGCCTTGTGAGGCCAAGTCCTTATGCATAGTTACGAGTTCACTGTAGATGAATCCAAAGGGGAATTCCCACAGATTTAGGGAAAATCACTGTTTCCAGCTCAGAAACACAACAGTGTGATCAGCTGTCTGAATTTAAGGCTCCAACCTTGACCCTGACCTCCTGAAAAACACATCAAGAATGTATTTGAGAAGAACAACCAGTCACAGATGCATACTCCTGTGATTTTATCTCATTACTCCCCTCCAGCCCCTGTCCTGCACTTCAAGCAGAAATGAGTCTGCTTTGCCCTGTCCTACTCCTTTGAGTCCTTGGAGGCCTCTTCCAACCTGTTTGATTCTATGATTCTTTGTGACATTCACCCCTTGTGCACAGAGCTGACTCTGTGGAGGAAGGGCCTGGGTCTTCAAAGTGTATCAGCCCATGGCAATCTGCAGACTTTAAACGGTTCTCCTAAGAGCCCTCAGGCAGGAAGCCCAAAGTTCCAGAAAAATGGACCAGCAATCAGGAGGCAAACAGAGCTGCCTGCCAAAACCACACCACAGTAACACTAAGGTGTGAAATGTCTCTTTGAGAGCAAAATTGGGACACCTTTGGGTTTGTGAATTCAGTAAGCCTTTTGTATGTTACATGTAACATGTTGGCAATCACCTGGCATTCACATCCTTCTGCCACATCCACAACAGGGGCAAACTTCATGCTCTGCACACACTAAGCTCTATCCCTTTAGCTTCTTGATACGTTTCACGTCAGCAGTAGCTGTGTTTCCAGGACAGGTGATTGGATTTCTATCCAATTTAGAAACCATTTGGAGATTTTTCAGTTGATCTCATACATATAGGATCAAGGTCAGCACTTCTGAGTAGAAATACAAGAAATACAGCTTTGCAAATGACACCTAATGTACTTCAAGTATGCAAAAGCCAAAAAACAAAAGCTAAAAATTTAGCTTGCAGAAAGACAATCACAAATCAAACCATGTCCTGTGCCCTCCTACAAGACTTAAAATAAAGGATGAAATCATTAAAATACATCTATATAAAAATATATAAAGACAGACCAAGAATTCCACAGAGGTAACAATCCTGAGGTGAATGGATCTTTTCTGATCACTGATACAACTCCAGTTCTTTGCAGCAGTGAAGTGTAGAGAAGCTACCCACAAACTGAGCTCCAGTGATACTGCTGGGGAAAAAAAAATAACTTCCACACAATATGCTCAAGAAAGCAAAGACAAAAGGGTCCTTCAGCATGCCTTATGGTTCTTATTATTATCTGTAACACCACAGATTTGTGCATTTGACAGACTTGGGGTTATGTAACAAAGCACTTAAAAGAACCCTCCAAAGCCTTTGCCCTCTGCTAGTCCTCTGCAGCACACCAGGAAAGACAGAAAACTGCCGTCAGGATTTCACTAAATCAGGCAATTGGCAACATTTCACAACTATTAACTATCTCCTTGGCCAAAAACCATGCTGAGAGCACTCCTCCCCTTGAGGACAGAAAGGTGTACATCTTAAGGCCCCAGTTTAGCAACTTGTTTCAATGTACACTCAGTTATAACCATGTAGAGAGCTCTGATACAATCGTAATTGTTTCGGTTGGAAAAGACCTCTAAGATCGTTGAGCCAAATCACCAACCTAACCTAACCTAATCCCACCATGGCCATTAAACCATGTCCCAAAGTGCCATGTCCACACGTTTCCTGAATGCCTTCACCTATGCTGACTCCACCACCTTCCTGGGCAGGCTGTTTCAGTAAAGACATTTTTCCTAATATCCCATAGAGATGAACCAGGCTACTAAAGCACAAGGGTGGGCATGCACTAAAAGCATCACTGCTATTACCTCCCTAGTGAAAAGAGCTCATCCTGATGCATTTAATGTGATTTTGACCAATTTTAGAAATTCAATTTTCAGCAAATGTTCTTCCCTGAAGTTCCCTGGGACATTCCTGAGGTAAGAAATCAATAAATACGAGGAAAAAACTGTATCTGGCAGTGAGTGTGTCTGCGGGCAAGAGAGGCTGAGGCCAGCGGTCCTTACACAGGTGCTGAAGGGAATGACTTTCTGGTGTCCCTTAAAGGAAAAGCCACGCAACATAATGCCGAGTGCCGCTAACCGGAGCTTTAACTTCCCTCGCAGCCACAGCCAAACTCCGCGGCGCTCTGCTCCCTTTCTTAAGCCTCCTGCACCATTAACCCCCGAACGATGCAGCCAGCACCGCTGGTGCACCAGGTTCGGCCAGGGCCCCTCTCTCCGCAGAGGCTTTCCCTACCAGCAAGCCACCACCTAAAGCTTTTCCCGCGGCGTTCCAGGGATGCGCTGGAAGCAGCGCTGCAGGACAGCGATGCTCCAAGGAGAGCCTGGCTGTGGAAGCTGCCCCACCAAAAATACAGGCGAACACACCCCCGCCCCGGGCGCTGCTCGATTAAAGCTGCTCCGGCCACTGCCCCCGCTCCCTCCATCCCCTTCCCCGCTCCAAAAGGGCCTCTCTGGCCTCCGCGCCGCCGCCGCCCGGCCCCGCTCGCTGCAGGCTTACCGCAGTGCCGCCGGCCCGCCGCCCGCCCCGCCGCGGGCTCGCCTCCGCCATCGCCCCGTCAACGCCACCGGGCCGGGGCCGCTGCCGCGGGTGGGAGGCGGGCTGGGAGCCGCTGCCGGGGCAAGCAAGGGGCGGCAGGGACGAGCAGCGCTCCTGACACCCGGCTCCCGGCTCCCGCTCCCGGCTGCTGCCCAGCGCCGGGCTGGTTTTAAGGTGGAATGCCAAAAATCAGGCTGCAGCGGGGCCCGCTGATTTTCCTTCGAGGAGTGAGGCTCAAGCTCGCAGCTTTCACCCTTCGCTGCCTCTCGCCGCGATAAATCCCGACAGGATGCTTTAACGATGTTTCTGATTTTGGGAAGGGGGGCTAAGGAAAGATGCTCCTGCCCAAACCTGAGGCTTGCCCCCTGGCAGCAGGGCCCTGCCTGCCAAGGCAAGTGGTACCAGCATGAGTAGGGCTTGGCCAAGCAATTAGAGACATACATAAAGAGTTAAATTAAAATCTGTACTGCCTGATACATTTTTTTTTCCCCCGGATCAGATGCACAAGCGCAGAGCTGCAATCACATATACATATGCTGAAAAAAAAATAGGGCATCCTGCCTATTTCAAATTCAGCTTATTTGCACTTCTTTATTCCAAAATTACACAAAGATCTTGGGGGGGAGGGGGGGTGGTGGAATATTTTATTGCAGTATGGGTTGTGGTTTATGATTGGAAAGAAATTGAGCTGTAAAATTTTTTGTGTTGGCTGCACAAAGGCAAGTCCAGTCAAACATCTCCTGGAAACAAAGACAGCTTCTGTTTTTAAGGCAAAATTCCCAGTTCTTAAGGTTTAGTGGACAAAGGTTGCCTGCTTTTCGTTCCTCTCTGCACAGAGCACCTCCACGTTACCCTTGCAGACAGCACTAAATGCAAAGTCTCTTCTCTGCGTGGACACACAGCTCATGCAGGTACACAAAGAAGGTGTATGTTCAAAGGTCACAAAATAACTGAATTCATTTATTGAACACAAAATTATCGACCCTGCTGCACAAGCTACAAATCAGGACAGGATTCTTTCACATCTGAAACTCCCAAACTATGCAAAGCAACACCAACCACTACCCTTAAAGGCTGCTCTCAGCCCTAGCACCTGTTCACACGCTGGAAGCAGAACTGAATTTCAACAACTTTAAAGAACCACTTTTTAGACATTGCTGCTTCTTTTTGGTAACCACACTTGGAAATTCAGTTAGCAACATTCAGGAAAATCAGACCCCAAAATATTGCCAGAGGTTTCTTAGGGACATCACAAAAAGGTAACCCTCTCTTCTTCCTGCCAGCAGAAAGTCACCAAAGTCAGGCATTTCTGATGTCAAGTTCAGCTGTACCACCTATTAACTCCCTAAACCAGTGTAAGATCTAATTTTATTATTTCTAACCAGGATTGGGTAAGAGGTTTCTTTCTCAGTACATACTGTTCAATTAATTCTCTATCAGATGGCTCAATGCCTTTAGCTCTTCTATGATTATAAGCAGAAACAAAGGCAATTATACTACACCCAGAATACTCTTGTTCACTTACCTATATGGCATGGTCTGGTTGAGAAAGCATTTATCAATGAATTCCTACCTATCCATGCATCTCTAAGCATGACTCCTCTATACCTGCACGCACTCCTGTAACACCAAGCTCTGATATCCTAAGACACAATGCATTGCTGAGCTTCAAAAAGCTTACTTTGAGATACGGTCAGGCAGGTTTTCATATAATCAGAGAATGCTTTGGGTAGGAAGGGACCTTTAAAGGTCATCCAGTCCAAGCCCCCTGTAGAGATAATCATAGAATTGTCAGGGCTGGAATATATGGACATAGCACTTCAAGACCTCAAGGATCATCTAGCTTCAACCCCCTGCCATGGGTAGGGACACCTCACACTCGATCAGGTTGCTCAGAGCCACATCCAGCCTGGCCTTGAAAACTTCCACGGATGGGGCCTCTGCCACCTCCCTGGGCAATGTGTTCTGGTGTCTCACCACCCTCATGGTGAAGAACGTCTTCCTAACATTCAATATGAATCTACCCACTTCTAGTTCTGCTCCATTCCCCCTAGTCCTATCACTACCTGACACCCTAAAAAGTCTCTCACCAGCTTTCTTGTAGGCGCTCCTCAGATACTGGAAGGCCACAATATGGTCTTCTCAGAGCCTTCTCCTCTCCAGACTGAAGAGCCCTAACTCTCTCAGCCTGTCCCCATCTTGCAACTAGAGCAAGTTGCTCAGAGCCCTGTTCAATCTGATCTGGAATGGTTTCAAGGATGGGGCATTTATCGCTTCTCTGGGAAACCTGTGCCAGTGTCTCACCACCCTCATTATACAAACGATGTGCAGCAGACAAATATATGTAATAGATCTTTAAAATAAATGAATGCACACATACACATTTAAAACAGATTTTTCCACCCATGCCCACATACAAATGCTCATGAAGCTTGTTTTAAGACCCCAGTACTTTCAGCTACCGACAATTAGATAAAATATAGTCTCACTAATAACCTGTGTCTAGAAAGAGCATGAATGAAGCCAAATCCTCCACCCATCAAAAGTGCATAAAGTAGCACAATACACATTTGAATCACTATGAAAAAGCTACAAACCAAGCAAATGAATCAGCCAGTACTCAAGCTGCTCATTTATGCACTCAAATGGGGCACAGAGCTGTGTCTGAATTAATTATAGGGCCATAAAACAAAACGCTACCTAGAGAGAAAACAGGAGCAGCACTGCTCCTGGTTCTCAGGGCTATATGAAAGTGATGCAGAACGAGCACAATGACTTCGTAGAGCAAAAGAAATTAATATTAAAGAGGACTTACTGCTATTTTTTGGAGAGTCATTTTGACAGATGTCCACGTGTCCAATCTTCTATCCAGGATTAGGATAAATTTGGTGTCAGACTCGTGTTGACTAAGAGATAATAAAATACAATAACCAGATAATATTTTGGAAGAATGTGAGTCTATCCCCCACCACCAAAAAAAAAACCCAAACCCAAGAACACAGAATACAAATCACATTTTTTTCCACAATTGCCAACATTTCCTTTGAAAAGTTTTCCCTGAGCAGACACTGGCAAGAAATTTAGGAAGGTGACTTACTGGTTAGCCTGGGGTTAAGCATCACCTTGGAATTATGTGGGAGGTGGAGATAACAGATTGGTGGAGATAACAGATGGCCCTTGAAATCCTTGAAACTGGTCTTGAGCAGGACTTGGTAGTGTTCAGAGGCAGCTCTGCTGAGCAGCTCAGAGGGGGCCACCAGCTTCCACCACCTTCTTCCCCAAGATGCACATCCCTACCCTCACTACTGAGCCCTTCCCTCTGAGAGAGCTTCCTACCTGCTTGCCCCAGTTACAGCAGCCAAGAGATGATTCCTGGCTTGTTTTGGCACAAGGCAAGGGGAGAGACACCAAGCCAAGAGGGGTGATGCCAGCTTGGCAGAGGGGAGCTGGTGCTAGAACAGGGTGCTGGAGCTTTCCTGGCACCTACTGAAGCCCTGATAGAGAGGCAGCAGTTGCTAAGAGGCACTTCCCAACACATTTGGCAAGCACAGGCTTCCTGACATCCTTTCTGACACCTAAATCCTTGCAGTTGCTTTGAAATCCCCAGCCTCACCAAGCGAGCCAGCAGTACTGGGATGCCCAGTCTGGGAGGCGAACTCCTGTCTGCAATTCAAATATCACCTGCCCAGGCCAGCTCCAGTCCTGACAAGACACACTCCAGGCCAGTCTGAATTACCAACTGGAATCATGTTTGCACACAGGTAATGGTATGCCAGGCTGTAACCAAGCCCTCTGATGGCAGTGTATTTACAGGACACTTAGGTAGTATTTACAATATTTATTCTGTGGATGCTGAAACAGGATAGCCACATCCCAGGCCACCCTATCTGGGTGTCCCAGTGCTGCAGAGAGGCTCCCAGTCCACACGCTGGCTCCCAAGGGCTGGGTCAGGTATCTGCACTGGGCAGCCTCCTGCAGACACCATCCTCAGTGACTCTTGTGTTTTGGCAAGTGAAAACACATGGTGGATTACTCAGAAGTATCACATGGCAGGCAATGCTTGGCAACTTCACTGCAGAAGAAAAAGAGACTCAAAGCCAGCAAGGGAGCTCTCATTCAATGCCCATCTTGCTGCTCTGCTCTCTGATAGCCAAACCTCTGACAAATGCATTTCAAAGGGATTAGTTGTGCTGAGAAGGAAAAAAAAAAACCAAAAACCAACAAAAAACCCAATCCCTTTGGCTCATAATAACAATTGACTGCAGATACATAGAGGCACCCAGCTCCCAAGCTGTCTTACTGTAGGTAGTTTAAGGCTTATTGGAATATTCTACTTTGTACTTTCCTGAATGCTCAGTGCAAAATCTAACTAAATTACATCATTGGATGTAAAAGAATAATAATGATAAGATCTTTATCATTCACTATTTTGCTAAGAGGTATAAAAAGCCAATGAATGAACAATTTGTTCTTCTTAGCTCTTGGACGCTGGATCTGCTCACTTCTCCTTCACTCCTACACTAGCATTTTCCAGACTTTCCTGGGTTTCTGTCTGGGGAGAGAGAGGGTGGTATTGGCCCCTTCTAGGCTTTCTTTGTCTTGGGGGGGAGGAAGATTTGATTTCTGTACTATTTTCAAATTCCATATAATTTTAAGTACATCTAAATATATTGTGTATATATGCNAGGGATGTTGTGGCTGCTCCCTCCCTGGAGGTGTTCAAGGTCAGGTTGGACAAGGCCTTGAGTGACCTGTTCTAGTGGGAGATGTCCCTGCCTATGGCAGGGGGTTGGAACTAGATGATCTTTGAGGTCCCTTCCAACCTTACCATTCTATGATTCTATCTCTAAGGTCACACTGAAAACACACAGGTTTCATGTGAATTTATATACTGCCATTGGGGTGTAGCAGAAAAGAGGTCAGAACATGAATAGCACATTTCTTCCTGTGTGACCTTCTCTAGGTGAACTTCCCTTAACAGGGGGATTGGACTCCATGTCCCCAGTAGTGCCTTCCAACCCCTACCATTCTTTGGTTCTGCTTCACACATGGATTGTACACAGCACTTCTGCATGTCATGAAGGTTACACCTTGTGAATCTGGGCAGGCATGACTTCTCAGCCAAAATTATTGTAGCTTTTGGCTATGTGAGATGATTCTACAGGTTTCTTTTCACCCCCACCATGACTTAAATGACTTGGGCAGATGGGAAGAGAGTTAAAAGGATCCTTTTGTTTAAGGTAGAACCCTTTGGTTTGTTAGTACACTCTAAACTTAGGTCTCTGTCTTAGCAGAAACAATTCCCCAGCTCCCCACAGTATTTCCCAACAGGCTGCAATTGGAAAATAAATAAATAAATTTAAGAATACAGTGTTTACACAGTGCTGCTGTCTTCAAAATAAAACCTGAAGCAAAACCCCAGAATGCAAGTAACTTAGAGCAGGCAGCCAGGCTGCAGTGCTTTGCCAGTTAATAAAAGCACACCAAAGTGTGCCATTTACTCAGGACAAGGTTATGTTCAGAGAGCAGCCTCTGAGCATGCTAATTGACTTTTATCAGCTCCCCTACAGGCACGAAGAACTAAGTTCCCAGCTGCCCATAAGCCTTGAAATCTACTGTGGGAAACGTTTGATTTATCTGGGGGCTAGTGGAGCAAAATTGTGGCTACTTGCAAGCCAGGCCTGGCAGGTTGATCAGATTTCCAGTCCTGGCAGGTTGATCAGATTTCCAGTCCTGCAATGTACCTTTTAGATTGACAATAAAAATAAATCAATGCTTTCTCACCAAGGCTGCAAAGGGTGAGTTCATTTGCATGCAGCAGCAGAAAGATGGAGACAGATAACCAGATCAAGGATTATTCTTCTCTAGGTCACAGCTTCTTGTAGCCTTTTTCCCCCCTTACCCTTAATTTTGTGTGTGTGGCAAGACATTCACGACTAAAAATAAAGACTTGGGATGTTTCGCAGGACGACTTGAAATTGGATCCTGGAGTCTGTCGTTGTGAGATTTATCCCAGGCCTGAGAGACTCCTTGTGGCAGGTAAGATCAGAGCAGCCACCAGGACTCAAAGCCTAATATCTAAATCCAGAGGTATTTATAGCCAGCAGCACCCTTTGCTGTGCCATTACTCTGTGTTACCAGCCACTGCTCTAAATGATTTGTACTTCACTTCACCATCCAAGTGAACCATGCAGAGACTGTCTGAACACTGAGAGGCTGGTCTCCTCTCCTGGAAGCCTGTTCCACTGTTTGACCATCCTCTTGGTAAAGAAATGTTTCCTACTGCTTAGTTTAAACCTCCCTGGCAGACTTTTGCACCATCCCAACACATCCTATCACTGGATCCCTGGGAAAAGGCTCAGCACCTCCTTCTCCACAGCCTCTCCTTAGTAAGCTGCAGAGAGCAATGAGGTCACCCCTCACCCTCCTTCCTCCAAACTAGACAAGTCCTCAGCCACTTTTTGTAGGACATTTCTTCCAGATAGGTTTGTTTCTTCTGGACGCGTTCAAGGCCCTTCACATCCTAGTTAAATGGTGGGGCCCAGAACAGCACCCAGTGCTCAGGGTGATGCTGCACCAATGCCAGATACAGCAGGATTTTTGTTGTTTCCAAAGACAGCATTATTTTTCTTCTACTTTAATTGTAATTGGGACAGGTTTTGTAATAACAATCTTACATATTCCAGAACTGACTTCAACTCATGTTTCTTTTTTTTTTTTTTTTCCTTTTCTTAAAGCTTCCACTGGAATTCTGCACTCACTTGGTGAAGAGTAGCTTAACAGCATCCATCTCTTTTATCCAACAGTTCATTCAGGGAGAAAAATGCTTCATGAACTTCAGCTTCTCAAAATACTACAAACCTGACACCCTGTGAGGTTTCCTCAGGCTGGTATCAGGAGGACAACATAGAGTCTGCTAGGAAAGGGACTGTGTGGGTGGGTTTGAGATCTCATAAGTACATGATAGAATCACACAGAATCACTACAGTTGGAACAGACCTTTGAGGTCATGAAGTCCAACCATTACAGGGAAGTGTTGGTGAAGTCACAGCAAACTCTGACCTTCAGATCAAATATTTACCTCTTTTAAGGACTGTCTGGTCCAAAGCCTGAGCTCTGATCCCATGATGTGATGCCACTGGGACATGTACCCAGTGGTAGCAGAGCTGACACATGCCTTCCACTTTCATTTATGTGATGCCTCTCTTTGCTGCCTGATACCATGACCTTTTAGACTCCAAAGCATTACAAAGCACATGCTTTTAAGATGGTCAAGTACTGAGGCAGGTTGTTATGGTGGTAGGAGGAGCAGAGAACCACGATTAAAGTGGCTTTACTAATAACATGCTGAATGTATTTGAATCACCAGCAAGCTCACAGATCTCATTAGTTTCTTGATTGAGTTTGACCTATTACAGGGACAGCAAGACTGTTCATCATGCTAATGCCAGGGTGTTTACAGTCATATGGAGCAAGAAGCCCTGGAGAACCCAGGCAGAGCTGGGGAGTGCAAATGCACAGACATGAGCCACCTGCACAGCATGAAGGAGAGACACTTGTGGCAAGCACACACCATGGCACATTCCTGTCCTGTGTACCAGGAGCCCAAGAAACCTCAGAGTCCCTCCAAAAAGAGGGCAGAGGAACCAGAAGGTGTTTTTTCCTCCTGCAGAGGTGGCTAAACACCTGGTACTTCTTGAAGGCAGCCACTGATGGAAAGCTCCCATCTAGTTCCCATCTAGCTGCTGTCGACCTGCTCTCCCTGCAGGCTGACAAAGAGAAAGACATTTGCCAAAACAGGCATTATTCAAGGAACTTAAGCATCCCAGGCAACTGAGCCACCAGGCTCAGCAGCAAGAAAGAGGGGGGCCATTAATCTAAGCATTCAGCCCTGTATGTGGCCCAAGCAGGCTGGCAGCTGATTAACCCCGAGACGCAGGCAGGTAATGCATGCTGCTGAGCCATCACCAGTAATGGGGACCCCAAACCTTTGTTCCTGTAATTAGCCTCTTCCTCTGGTTACATTTCTCTTTTTCCACACTAATGACTCTCTATTTGTCCACATCAAAATATTATTCTGCAGTGGCATGGCATATTTAAGTGGTGACACATGTCAAAGCTTATGGAAAGCTTGCTGTTAATTAGAAACTTAATAAACTAAATTTATGATACAGGCAGGCTGACAAGTCATAAGGATGATATCCACTTCTTACTCTGCAGTTACCAGTAAATTAAACACCACGCTTGGACATCACAATGGTTTGCATCAGTCATCTTCTCCTTCTCACCTGCTCTGAGAACTGAAGATGCCCCTCACCTCCATTCATTGTCTTACCCTAAAGATCCCTGCCTGACCCAGACAGGACTAACACCTCTGCTCATCACAGGCAGGAGCCAGAAGGGAGCCACTTACCTGGAGACTGAGGTTAGGTATGTTAAGACTTTAGATACGATCTCCTCGGGCACCTCATTGAAGCGAGCGTTGTCGGGGAGGGTGATAATCCAAGCTTTGTCTTTCCCTCGGCCACCTGGAATAAAGACAAGGATGCTTCCCTGGGTGTGCTTTCAAGAAGGGCCAGCAGCAAAGCTCAGGTCCACCAGTCATGTCAGCATACACCCTGCCATGGCTATAGAGGACTTTCTCCACCACCAGAAGAGCAATACAGAGTCAAATCCTGCTTTTGATTTCAAGCACAGCACAGAGGTGGTAGAAATAAATCTATCGGGCATCAGATACTTTCTTTAGTTACTGAGTGCACTTTGCATGGGACAGCAAATGAAGCCAGAAATGTAAGGACAAATCAGCACACTGGTCTGGAACCTACAGAAATGCATTTCAAAGCAGAACACTTCTTAATGCACAGAGTGATTGAAGGTAAGAATATTTTAAAGTATGTCTCAAGACAGAAATCTAGGCTGTTCTTTCCAACTGCCTTGATGTTTTATTAACAACATTCCTGGTGGCACTACTCGATGGATAACATCCCATCTGGAGTGTCATTTAGCCAAACAGTGCAGAGGTTTGTCTGGAGCACTGAATCACCACACAGAGAGGGAGACTCTGGAGAGGTTCATTGTACTCACCAGAAAGAAAAGCAAACCCTTTCATCAAATCATCGCTGATGTCCTTTGCACAGATGGGTATTGTGGTTTCTGAGGGAGACACAAAAAGCAAAAGCAGCAGTCAAAAGGAAACAAAAGGCTAAAAGCAAACATGTGTATCGTTGTGTGAACCCCAAGGTGGGACCTGAACTCAGCTTCCCAAAACAAACAAGCTCAGGTATATTCTGAGGGTAGTAACAAACAATAGGTTGCCTAGTTTGGTGGTGGATGCCCCATCCCTGGAAACATTCCAGGTCAGGTTGGATGGGACTGTGAGCAACCTGCCCTAGCTGAAGACGTCCCTGCTCTCTGCAGGGAGTTGGACCAGATGACCTTTAAAGGTCCCTTCCAACCCAACCCATTCTCTGATTCAATGATAAATTATATATGAAATTTCCTAACAAGGCTGATAGTTCTCCCAGAAACTGATGTTTCCAGTGGCTCTAAGAGGACAAATGCCACAGGTCAGCAGCAAATGTATTCTATCAAATGTGATGGAGAGCAGCCAAACAGAAAGGGATCTGGGGGTGCTGATTGACACCCACCTAAACATGAGCCAGCAGTGTGCCCAGGTGGCCAAGAAGGCCAATGGCATCCTGGCCTGCATCAGGAATAGTGTGGCCAGCAGGAGCAGGGAGGTCATTCTCCCCCTGTACTCTGCACTGGTTAGGCCACACCTTGAGTACTGTGTCCAGTTCTGGGCCCCTCAATTTAAGNGTGGTAACAGGTTGGACTTGATGATCTTTGAGGTCTCCTCCAACCTTGGTGATACTGTGCTAAGGGAACACTGCTGGATGCCAGAGCACTCTCCCCTCACCAGGGCATCTCCAATGTTAATTTTTGTGGTTTGGAATTTTCCTCCTTTGTTTTGCAAATTTCCCCAGTGCTTCCTAGGCTTGGCAGAGTGGTGGGCTTAGCTTTCACTGGGAACAGCAGCAGCCACCGCTGGGTTGGGTTTTCAGACTGTTACAGTCTATAATTTTGAGCAAATGAGCTTCGGAAATCATGTTTTCATCTGGCATGGGGCCATGTGCACTGGAAAAGCTGTTGTTCTTAGGTTCAGTTATTAGATTTCTTTTTAATTAAATAATGGGAGAGGCTCTTTCATTGCCATATTTAGCAGGCTGACCATTTCAGTGGCAGTGAAGCAGATCGGATCAACACACATAATTTTCACCTTTCCCTGGGAGAAGGAAAGGGAAAAAAAAGACCAACAGACTGACTAAACACAAGAGATGCTTCTAGCTGGTAGACATTTTTCTGGATTACCTGTAAATGGAACAATAGCTCAAAATTAAACATCCTTGTTCCTGCAAATAAATGTCCTTAAGCCACATCTATACAGATTAAAGTCTTTGTGCTTTCTGATAATCACATTTAAAACACTGATTATTTTAACAGAGTCGGTCCCAGGGAGTAATCTTTTAGCTGTTTTAAACCATACAGTCTGCACACTTCAGCACACTCCAACATAATCAATAGTTATTCTATTTCACTTTTCAAAAGCTTTCTGGTTATTTCTACTTTACTTAAGGATTTTTCAAGCCTTTAACCAGCTTTAGGGAGCTGCAACACCATAGAATCATAGAATGGTAAGGTTGGAAGGGACCTCAAAGATCATCTAGTTCCAACCCCCTGCCATAGGTAGGGACACCTCCCACTAGCACAGGTNCTAGAGCTGCATGAGCTGGAGCAACTCTGCCTCCTGCAGTCCCCCCACAGCCACAGGCTGCTCTCTGCTCTTCCATGCTCACATTTCTCATTTGTCCTCTTGTAGATAAAAATGTTATTTGTGTTTGTTAAAGAGCAAGCCTGAGTCCCGCTGGCATCTACAGAAACATTCCTGGTTTTAACAAGTGTCAGAATTGGTTGTGGTAAGAAATAAAGTTTGTCTTGCAAGATACTTCAAATATTTCTCTCCCATTCAACTACTTCACCTATGCTGAGGACAAGCAGTAGCAGTAGATTTCTTCTCTAGTAGTTCATTTTTTTTTTTGACAGGTCAATAGTTTGAGACTGATAAAAATCACATTTAATAACTTAACGATCTCCAACACATAAAAGTCGATGATATTAAACATGAGGGTCTTGGGAAACACAAGACAAAGGCCCACATCCAGGAGATAGGTTGGGGAAAAAAGAAGTTAACCTTTGCATGGTGTAAAAGAAAATTTAGAAGTTTCACAAGCCTTAAGCTAAGCTGGAGACAACTATAACTGGGAAAAAGTAGCATTTTTCCATAGACGTTTTCAACTCATGCTTTCCAAAAACGAAACATCATCTTCAAAGTGCATCCTTTAACCCCAGAATCCGGTGGTACTTCTCTCATGTCTCCCTTGAGTCTTGGGGTCCATGACCCCAGTGATCATCATGGAAATGGCAAAACCCAACCAATGTTTTAATCTGGCTTGTGCTGGGGTGGGGGCTGCAGTAGGACAGGCTGTGCTGTGCCTTCTGCAAATATGGATGCAGGCCAAGACCATAGCACACAGCCCATCAGCTGGGCAAGTACCACTAGGGCCATGCTGGCAAGTGGACCTGGCATTTTTGGGGTTGAGGTGCAAAGCACCATATGACAGGTTGGTACCATGCTCAGGAGTCACAGTTTCCAGCAAGGACCTTGCTCCTCAACATTTTATTCCACTGGAAGTTTCATCCTTCACTTTGGCACAGAGGTGGAGACCCAGATTCCTACAGCACCCTTATGACTTCAAGCCTCTCCGTTCCCAGGGGAAGAGGGCACTCAGCACCTTCAGAAAATCAGACCCTTCTGAGCAGTTCTAAGCTGAGCACCCAAAATAACTACGTGGGAGTACTTTACCCTAGGCAATGAAGGCTTGAGGAACACTTTCCTCACAAACCCTTCCCATCTCCTGTGGGCTAGCAGAACCAAAGGAGCGAAGGAGGAGCAGGATGGCTGCCATTTGATAAGGTCAAGGCACAACAACAGGCTTATTGTGGTCTCATTAGAGCCACTCCTTGGCCAACTCATCACTCGTTCTGCCTTTGCCACTATACAAAACCTCCTGAGCAAAATGTGAAGGAAAATGAAGTGCTGGCATGGACCTCACCAGCGTGTTGGTTGTGCCTGTGGCACATCAGCTGGATGTTGCTACGAATCCTGCACCTCTGTCCTCAAACACTAGCCTCTGGATAAAGAGCAGAGAAAGGCAGTGGGGCACCAAACACATCCACCTCTCAAACAAAGCTCCAGTCGATGTTCTTTAGCAAACTGAGGATTTCTTATTTGCAGGACACTCTTGGAACAGGACAGAAAAGACCCTGAGGTACTGCCCAGCACTGTCTATGAACAGCACAGCCAGCTTGTATCTCCTTCTGTACAAGATGGAGAGAACCAAGGTTTCATTCAATCCTCCTTTCTTTCTGCTAAAAAAAGAGGCTTTGTGATCACCAGCTACTAGAGAACAGAGCTGTGCTGTTACAAAATCAGGCTTGAATCCCCCCCACCCCGTGTCACTGCATCCCTGAGCACTTGACAAACCACTCTGCCATCCACACACTTAGTGTGACCTCAGACTTTAGGGTCCTGCTGGAAACAAGCAGCATCTGGATGATCAGTTGTCACAATACCATAGTGACATTTTTTATATAGGCTCCAAACTGAGTATTTATAAAATGCTGCTGCAATTAGCACATTTAGAGACTCCTCCACAGAGGAGACCGTTGCCATGACAGAGTTTTGGAGGATACATGAAGCTAAGCATGGAAAAGACAAAGGGGAAATACAGAGCTCTCTACCCTGCTGAGAAAAACTGATGTGGCTCAGCAGGGAACCCCTCTGACTCTGTGCCCATCATTTGGTGTGCACAGCCCAAAACACGTTGCTGGGTCCTCTCCATAGGAACCTATCTCCAGGCCATGGCATGGACTGCAGCTGCAAGAACAATTCAAGCACAGTGGGACTTCCACATCTGGTGGAGGTCTGCGGTGACATTCAGAGAGGGGACAGCTACAGTCTGAGTCCGAATTCCTCTTGTAAAACTCAGTTAAACTCTGAAGTGCTTTGCTCTTTGGTAACTATTGTTTTCTTTTCTTTGCCAACCTTGGCAGGCCCACAGCAGCTGTGTGACACATCTGCCAAGCAGATGGAACAGTGCCTTACACTTGACAGCACTGACCAAATATTGTTTGTAGCTATCAAACCCATTTGGAGATGGCTTTGTTGTGAACGAAAAACAGCTTTTCATGTAAGGGTTGCTGCCATGATCTAGGAAACAAAACTGAAGTGAAATTAAATGGAAAGGGTAAAGGATCACACTGAGCTTCTTGTTCTCTGCTTGATCTGCTTGTTCTCTGCTGCTTGTCCATTTGAACATCTACACCCAACAAATCAGCATGTCCCAAAGGAGGGACCTTCCAGCCCATGGTAGGGGCACTCACTGTGGATAAGACCAGTTTCACTTGACATTTAACTATCTGCAAAATCCCAAGAGCTCCTCCAGGAAGAACAACAGAAATCCACCCTACAGCAGTGGGCAGGGCCCCAGCTTGCTGCAGGAAAGCTGAGTCCCCATTGCTCCAGTGTGGTCCCAACCGCTTTACTTTCTCACTGAGCAACTGTGATGGTTTGAGGCTAATTAGAATATTTTAATGAAAAAAAAAAAGGTATTATAGGCTGTGAAAAGAAAAACAATGGTGATGTCTACTTCACTCATAGGCTTGTATAAGAACAAGAACACAAATATAGATAAGACAGAGAGTCTCTCTCTCTGGGAGCCTTGTCTTTTCCTCTCTGCTGAGTAACCTAACTAACC
>WBNM01020658.1:37088-95380 GCA_013399055.1 Ramphastos sulfuratus
TTTCTTTCTTTCTTTCTTTTCTTTCTTTCTTTTCTTTCTTTCTTTCTTTCTTTCTTTCTTTCTTTCTTTTTTTTTCTTTCTTTCTTTTCTTCTCAGATGGAGGTTAGAAGGTTTTGTAGGGACCAGTGCCATTATTTGGGTTTTGGAAATAATTTTTTTGGCAGCTATTTTTACCTGTTTAGTCAAACAGGAATGCTTTATTTTAGGCAAGCACAGACATCTGGGGCCTTGCAATGATGCAATCATCTTTTGAGACTGATCTAAATAATTGTATCAGCTATTTCCCCCAGCACATATAATTTGGAGAAAGCACAGGTTTCATTTCTGCATCTTCACAAAGCTGCTGCTTCATCATCTCATGGTGGGACTGTGCAGAGCACAAGTGCTGAGCAGGGATCATGGCTGTGGCTGCTCCAGCCCCACTGCATTGCAGGAGGCAGCTCTCAGAGGCTTCTGAAAGTGCCTGGATAAATGCCCATCTGTCACCATCAGCTCAGACCATCCCATCTCCTAGTCTTTCCTCTGCAAACACCCTTCCTCTGACAGCTGCTGGAGAAAAGGCTTTTGGGTTAAATGAGGTAATTTAGCTTGTCACCCTCAATCCAGCCTGCTGTCCCAGCTTCCAGTGGGTGCCAGATGATTTCCCCAAGACACAGCCCTGCTCTCATCACTCCAGAACTCAAGTTGTTGCAGAGCTTTTCCCTGGCTTGCCCAAATCCCATTTTTCCTGCTACCCCACCTGGAAGGCAGCTGCAAACACTTTGGCCCCATGCCACAACCGACTCACAGAACCATAGAATTGTTTCAGTTGGAAAAGACCTTCAAGATCATTGAGTTCAGCCATTAACCTAAGACCACAATGACCATCATTGTCCTGAATTATTACCCCTTCTACAGATTTGTCCTGAATTATTACCATGTCTACAGATTTTTTTAACACCTCCAGGGATGGTGACTCCACCACCTCCCTGGGCAGCCTGTTCCAATGCCTGACCACCCTTTTACCTTCACTCCATGAGCCTTCTCTGCTAACCCTCTCTTCACCTGTGCATCCTCTCTGTGCCCCTTACTCAACCCCTGAGCCCCAGCTGAGATGAGAAGCAGCCACTTGGTCTTTCATGCCACAACAGCATAGGAGAGCTTTGATTTTACTTTTTAAGGCTGGTGCTGAGCACTGGAAAAATAGAGCTGGTTAAAGGTAGTTTAGAGTCAAACTGATGTTGAAAGGAACTGCTCACCTCTGGTATAAGCACAGTGACATCAAAGTATGCAGGAGAGTAGCTAAGCTCTGGCTGGTTTTCATAATCAGGATGCTTAGGAGGATTTCATGGGTGCCAGGAAGCAGCCTCCCAATACCAGGGGTACCATCCAGTGCAGGCTCTTTCCAAGCTGGTCCAGGAGGAGCAGATCCTCCACAGCCTCGCAGAAATCCTGGCCCCACTGAAGGCTACACCAGTTTAACCAGGCCCAGGATTTTCTGACACCTGTTACATCAATATGAGAAAGGACACCACTCCACTTTCCCACTCTTGCTTTTTCAGCCAGAGCCGCCTCATCCATTGTTCCGAGTCCAGGTTGGGATGGGAACACGCACACAGGTGCACACACACCCTGTCTCCAGGCCACTGCGTGTTTTCCAGCTCAGCAGGTTATCCCCAGACCTGTGAGCATTGACACAGCCACCCCCAATCCCAGAAGTGAGAATGCTGCAGACACACCTTCTGTAATGGCTGTGGGGGAGCAGGGAGGAGGGACAGGGACATCGTGGCCCTTCCACAACCCCAGCCCAAGAGCCACATGCCAGCAGCTTGGCCTTTAAAGGAATTGCTGTCCTTGTTACAAACCACCTTACAAAGTGACATTGCTTCTCCTTCCTAACATGAAAGACTGCATGAGTGTTTTAAATGCTAATTTGGACAGAGGTGAATCTCATGAAGTTCAACAAGTGCAAGTGCAGTCAACAACCCCTTGGTCAACCCCTCATGACCTGCTGGGATGGGAAGCAGCTCTGTGGAGAAGGACCTGGGAGTGCTGATGGACAAGTTCATCACGAGCCAGCAATGTGCCCTTGTGACCAAGAAGACAAACAGCACTCTGCAGTGCATTAACAAGAGTGTGGCCAGGAGCTTGAGAGGTCTCCTCCCCTGCTCGGCCCTGGTGAGGCCGCACCTGGAGTATTGTGTCCAGTTTTGGGCTCCCCAGTTCAAGAAAAGAAGGAACAGCTGGAGACAGTCCAGTGGAAAGCTATGAAGATGCTTGAGGGGACTTCAGTTTCTCTCTTACGAGAGGCAAAGACACCTGGGGCTCATTAGCTGGGAGAAGAAATGACTGAGAAAGGATCTTATCAATGCTAATCAATAGCTAAAGGGTGATGATAATCAAGAGAATGGGGCTGGGCTCTTTTCAGTAGTACCCAGTGACAGGACAGAGGGCAACAGGTACAAATTAGAACACAGGTTTCACTTAAACATAAGGAGAAACTTCTTTATTATGAGGGTGCTGGAGGACTGGAGCAGGCTGCCTAGACAGGTGGTGGAGTCTCCTCCTCTGGAGAGTCCAAACCTGCCTGGATGTGATCCTGTGCAACCTTAATGACATGACCTCTGGAAGTGCCTTCTAAGCCTCACCATTCTATGGTTTCTGGAATAGCCAGTGGCCTGTAGCCATCTCCCACTGCTTACATTCACTACATTTGTCCCATCAGCCCAGGCAGGCAGCTTGGAGTAAAACCCTTTCCAGCTCCTCAGATGATCTCCAGTATCACTCATTTGGGCTATTAAGATTCTCAGTGCATGTGTCTGGTTTCCAGTAGTACAAGCTGCTTCTTAAAAGGTTATAGTTTGTTTTAAATAGCACAGCCATCTGTCCTCCAGTGGCTGATGGGAGCTGAAGAATCCAAAGCAGCCAAAACAGAGTTGTTCAGACTGTCAGTTTCTCATTACAAACATTTTGGTTTGAATGGGACCCATGTCCTAAAACAAAAATCAAGTCTATAGACATTTCTTGGGTGTTATATAAACCTGGTTTTATTTTAGCAGTTTTGTTGTGTCCCTGGAATTTCATCCATGCAACTATCTGGCCTGAACCTCCCTGGCTCCAGCCACTTCACAAATCACAGAAAAATCCTCATTGGGGTGCTGCCAGTCTTTAAACTGAAAAATGTTCATTAACTGCAGCCAGCCACCACACACAGAACCAATGCATAGCATTAAAAACACACTCTTCATTTTCATGCACATTGAGAAGTCAGGCATTTGGGCCTGCATTTTTTTACTCACTTTAATCTTTTAAATTTTTTTTTTTTTTTTTTTTTTTTTACCCAGTTCCTAAATGTCAGCCAAAGCTCTGAGTTCAGCTCTTCTAAAGTTAACTTACTCAATTTACAGGATATATGTTCTTAATTGGACACTATTTTGGAGGAAAATGGGTTTAGAGCACCCAGGCTAGCTACGTGCAGCAGCTCTTACCAGTGGAATAGCTCACTGACATGAGGTTGAACAAAGCCAAGTACTGGGTCCTGCACTTGGGTCACAACCCCATGCAAAGCTACAGGCTTAGGGTGGAGTGGTTGGAAAATTACTCAGCAGAAAAGGACCTGGGAATGCTGATTCAGTATGAGCAAACAGCATCCTGGCCTGGATCAGCAAGCATGGCCAGCAGGATCACAGAAGCAATTGTTCCCTTGTACTCAGTGCTGGTGAGGCCACACCTTGTTTACTGGATTCAGATTCGGGGCCCTCACTACAAGAACACTGAGGTGCTGGGGAAGGTCCAGACAAGGGCAGCAAAGCTGGTGAAGGGTCTGGAGATCTGGTGACATGCAACTGAGGTTGTATCTGGAGAAGAGGCTGAGGGGAGACCTCATTGCTCTCTACAACTCCCAGAAAAGATGTTGGAGCCAGGTAGGTGTTGGTCTCTTCTCCCCCCTAACAGTGATAGGATGAGAGGAAAGGGTCTGAAATGGTGCTGGGAAGGTCTAGAGTGGAGGCCTTTATCAACCAAAATAGTTCTATGGTTCCACCTTGTTGGAAAACTAAAAATATCTAAGCAGCAATCAGTAATCCCTTAGGCAAATGCTGCTGCACACCAGAGAACCCAGTATGGCCCTGCTGGCACCAGGAACATCCAAGGAGACAAGAGAGACCACAAATATATATTAATCAGAACAACATACCAAAGTTTATTGATTACTTCAAACAAAAGTTTCTGTAATGAAAAAAGAGCAAGTTGCATTCATAAAAGGTAACATTCACATTCAATTATTTTCTTTATATAAAGCAACATAAATGTATAAAATTGCATTTAAGTGGAAAAAAAAAAAGGTTGCAGTCTTTTTTTAATTTATTACCCTTTTTTTTTTTCTTTTTTTTTTTCCTCCAAGAAGCATAAAATGTATCTTCTCATTGCCTGTATAGAATTTACACTTTCTATATACTATATGGATTTCTTTTTCTTTTTTAAAATTTTTTTTAATAAAATAAAATTCATAGCTGGGAAATGGGATAAATGGTGCAGTATTAGGTCAGGTTTTCAACTGTGTGTATACAAATTCAATTTTAAGCTTTTATTCAATTCCAAGTCATTTATAATATCCTCATAATAATTAGGATTAGTTTTCTGAAGAGTAGCTATCACTACACCAAGTTCCTCTGTTACCACATAAGCTTTAGAGGGAACCCTAATTACTTGTCTTATCTCTGTGGCACTAGCCAGTGATTAAACTGCAATGAATTCTCAGGAAAAAAAAACACCACCAAACACATAATAAAAAAAACAAACCCAAACCAAAAGCCAGCGTTTTTTTCCTTCAAGTTTTTCCACCGAGAAGTCTGTACTGACCTTTTAGCTCACTGATGAGCACTGTGAGAGTGCAGCCTGTATATGGTACTTGGACAACGCTCAAAGCATCACTGTCTGATCACTGCCACCTCAGCATCCTTGCTGCCTTATACCTTACAGTTACCATTGCCACTTTTCCTTCCCCAAAAAAGGTCTCCTCTTTCCCTTGACTTTGCCAAGCCATCCACAGCAATAAGAATTTCACTTCTGCTATTGCTGAATGATGAGGATCAGCAATCCTGCAGGTCCGAGGCAGCCTGGCTGTCCTGGCATCCCCAGCACTACACCAGCACTAGCTGAAGATCCAAGCCCAGGAAAATCTTTTCCCAAATGAGCCCAAAGACATTCCACATCAATTCCAACCTGCTTCTCAGCACACCTGCCTTGGGTTTGAAGATGCAGCTACTGCAATGGCTTGCTCCATCCTGAGATGGGACACTTGGAAATGGGAAGAGAAAGATCTGGTTCTTAGAAGGCTCCATCTTAAGATAGGCTGCAAAAACGAGCCTGTTTAAGTGGCTTTATTCAGACAGTTTGCACACACATGGCAAGCTTCAGTCTGTTCACACCCAGGTCACCAGCAAAACCTCCACCTGAATTTCACAGGAACAGACTTTGACTCTAGAGTAGAGCCTAGACAAGACAAACCAAGAAGCAAGGTGTCAAGCTTGGGACCATTTGGGCTTGGAATGGTTTTGAATCACAGGAATTAGGCATTTCAGTGCCTGCATTTTAAAGGTTATGTAAACACAAGTCAGCAAGTGTGTATTTAAGGAGAAAGGTTAGATTTGGCATATAGAGCCTATCTTCATCGGACTCATCGCGTACTTGATCTGTAGGCACCACATTTTAGCAAGAAAAGTTGAGAATGGGACACGGTCTGCAAGCTGAATTCTAGGTCTGTGAAATGAGCTAGAAAAAGGGTGAGAAAAAAAGAGAGAGAAGGGAAGAAATATATGTAATAAAAGTTTTTCCCACGGGACACATGCTGCAAGTGTAGCTCCTTACTTGCGTGCAGCAAGGAGTAAAGCTGCAGTTACTAACACTGTGCCAGCAAACACCACTTGAGGCCAGTGCAGCGTGTATGATACAGTGGTCCTGTCTGTATGTCCCCTCCCATGCTGAGCAGATCTAAGAGCAGCCTCCAGCCAGCCACAGGGACTCTCCTTACCCCTTTCCCACACAGGTAATGCCCGTTGCAAAAAGTTCTTCTGATCCACCTCAGACTTGACCAGCAGTTGATTTGCATCCTGCTTCTATCAGAGCCCAAGACAGACCTGATGGGCAGCAGCCAGAGAGCCAGACTCGATTATTCAAAAAAAAAATTAAGAGTCCTTTGTCAGAGAAATTTGATAAAGGGAATGTTTCTCCTAGTCACAAATTGTTGCATGGAAGCGACACAAAGCCTGAGCAAGCAGGAGCCAAACCCAGCTGCAGCATAGAGCTTGTTACTGCTGACATGAGACGTGAAGGCCTCTCACAGTGGTTCCTCTGCACGAGGGGGAACTGCCACACCAAGCAGGGTGCTCCATCACTGCTTAGGACTCAATGCAACAAAAAAAGCTGCTTTTTCCACATATGAAGTATCGGGGGGCGGGGAGAAAATTACATAACAGGCATGTCAGCTCTGCTGTGCACAACCTAAAGAGAAAAGCTCCCACAATCATGGTACAGGTCAATTTAAAAAGAACATGCCAATTTAAAACCCAGATAAAGTGTAAAATGAAATCAGGTTCATGAATTCCTTTTATTTTTAAACTAGCTTCCTTTTTTTCTTTAGTGCAAATAACTCAAGATGCAGTTTGATATGCCTGCAGGTGCACAGGCGCAGTCCACATCCCTGGGGATCACCCAAGGACCACACTGTCACTCAGGCCTTTAAAGTGTTGAAGCAACTGCAGAGTGCAGCAACATAAGAACCACCACGGCAGCCCAGGCAAAACGGCTGGAAGCCTGGCACAGCCCAGCTTTTGAGATTCCTTCCTCCCCCATGGAAACTTCCTTCGACCACTAGCAGCCACAGCTTGAGGGACAACGACCTCTTCTTCATCCTCCATCAGGAGCAAACTCGCCAACAACCTGGCTGCGGGAGGATGCTCAGGCACTTCCCGGCGGGTCTGCACATGGACCACAGACCACTTCCAGTCGTACTCAGAGGAGGGACACGTGACTGAACATTTTGCACCATCAGCCAAGATTTCTCCCAAATTTTCAAGTATTTCTGCCATGTGCATCTGGCAACCCACGGCTGGGAGGGGACAGGCCCTGCTGAGGGGGCCACAGCCCCAGGCGAGATGCTCTCAGGGATGCATCCAGCTTCCACGTGAGAGGAGCAGGCTTTCCTTGGCACCTTCAGGGGCTGTTACTGGGTTTAAAGTCTGTGCTACTTCTTTGGTCAGGCAAAGCAAGAGACTTCAGCAGCTCTCAGCCGCTCTTGGCCAGGCCTGCAGCGGGCAGAGGAAGCCCCCATGTGAAATGGGGATGGCACTGCTCTCTTGCACTTAAATTCATGCTGTTTTGGATGAATTCCTAAAGATGCTTTCTCAGCCTCCAGTGATGTAGGATTTGGCAGAATTTGGTTGCTGGAGAGGGTGGGGAAGCCGCCAAGCCCAAAGACAGTGCCCTGGCTACTGCTTTGTCAGCATGGCTGCTTACTGTACTTGGTAGCATTACAGAGAACTGTTAGGTTCCAACCACGTTGCTTGTTTGGTTGTTTGTTTTTTTCCCTACAGCATGACAATATACAGTGTTTGTATGGAGCACTTTAAAGTATCCTGAGAGGATATTTTTCTGCCAAGTTAGTAACAGCATCTTCAGTCTTCACATAATCATTCTCTATACGTTTGTATGAGACTAGTATGGGCAGATCAAAGGGGCCAGTCTGCAAAAATCAGAAGGAAAAAGGCACACGTGTTGCAGCTGTCACATTGCCAAGCTCAGAAAGCTTTGCTCTCTCATTTTCAGAACAAAAAACACGAAACAAAACTTATTTGATAGGAGAAGAAGAATGATTAGCCCACGATAAAAGTGCCAGATGTCATTCACAACCAATTAGCAGGATGTTAAACTAACACTGAACGCTGTGTAAAGTCTCAAAGCGGCAGGAGCCCACGCGGTCCCCTGCGGCTCCCATTCTGTCCCAGCACAGCCACCTCCCACACCAGTCTGCACCAGTGTAAGGCAGTGGAGAGCACCACCTAACGTCAGCTCGCCAGCAATGCCCTGGCAAACAGAAACCCAGGCTCAGGCCGGGTACATCAGGAGCTCCAGCAATGCTGGCTGTTGGACTACTCCAACCAACCCCACTGCTTTAGGAGCAGATGTGGGTACAAAGGCAGAATCACAGAGTTCTACGGAGGAGCTAGGAGAGATCTGCAGAGTTTTGTGTTTGCAGTGGACACCACATGCAGTTACCCAACACCTCTGAAAGTGAAATTGTGAATTCCACGAGGCACTTTTTTTTTTTTAATTCTGCTATTGGCTTACTGTGATGTTTAAAAAAATAATCAAGTAAACTTGTAACAGGATGCTCTGTGTGTATACATGTACAAAACACAGAGACATGCCCACCATACCATACACTGACACAGTTTAGCTTCAAATCTACACAGATAAAATTAAAATGGACTTATTCCTAGCTAACAGAACAGCATGCACCCTAGAAAAAGGGACTGTCATACAATTCAGATGCAATGCTGGAATCATTTTAATAGCTGGGATTTGAGCACTTCACTGTAAGTAGTGGTTATAAGAGCTAACACCAATGAATTAGCATTCTCAGATTATATTTTCTGCTCATATTAGACCAAAATATGTTATACTGAAAGGTCTGTTTACATCCCCCCAAGTATTTCTAGCCTCCAGTCCCCAAATACTTCAGTTTGAGAGAATCTGAAGAGATTGGATAAGACATCACCAAATTAAAATGCATCCCAAACATTGCATCTCTATTCCACAAGGACAGGTGCCCCACACCAACAGTCAAGATGATTTTAAGAACCAACCACAGTTTAATTGATTTGAGAGGGTTACATTTGGTTAATCAACACCTTCTAAGACCATCCCAACTCCTTTGGACAGGGTACCTGTTACAACACATTAGACTCATCTGAGAATGTTCTTAAAAGAAGTGGTCTGACAGAAGGTCTGGTCGACAGTGGGTCAGGTGCTTTCCTGCTGCTCTGCAACAGCGAGGCAAAGAAACTTGTAGCACAGATGACACTTGTCCCTGCCCAACTAATGGTTGAACTATGCAGGACACAGACACACACCCTCCCCTTCTCACACCTAAGTCATGCCATAGGGCACATAGCAGTACACACTCCCTAAATACCATGGTGATTAATTAATACTGGATGGGCTTAGCAGTGCAAGAGGCACAAAAGGTGTTCAGAATCTAGCCCTGCTTCCCAAAATGGTTAACTTCAAGCTTAGGGGTTTAGCCTACAAGTGCTTTTGAGGCTGGAGGAGACCATCCTTGATTTTCTCATAACCAGTATTTTTAATAAATAGTGAGTAACACTGGAGACCTGCAACAAAACCAAGCACTTAGGAGATGTTTTCAGGGCACCATCCTCATGGGCAGCAATTCCCAGACTGACACTCACTGGAGGGCTGAGTGCAGTGGGTTACTCACTTGAACAAACAGCAGCAGAAACACTAGCAAGTCGGATGGACTGAGTAAGACAGGCACTTGGAGATGTCCCACTAGATGGGACAGGCCTGAAGTGGTTGCCAAGTCATCCAGAGGACAATAAACATTGAGTCTGCCTTGTCCCGTGCCTTAGAGAAGTTTGCGTCTAGTTCACTAACACATCACTACAGCAAGGAAGGAAAGGGTAATCAGCATTGGCCATGTCCACCTCACTTGCACATCCTGACTAGGATCAGCTTACCCACCTGAGGTGCAGCAGAAGACCAAAGAGGAAGAGACAGACAAAATATTTAAAGAAAATATTTAAATTAAAGCAAGAGGAGGGGAGAAAAGCAGGGTTTAGCTGGGTGAGCAAATCTAAAGAGGAGTTTTCAGGAGTTAGGCAAAAAGCAAGAGAGCAAGCAACACATAGTGACTCAGGAATCACCTTATTCACTCCAAGAAAAGCTGTGATTGCTGGAAGTTTGAGAAAGCATGAAGATAGTGGATGTTCCTGAAGAAGGAAGGCGCTTCGTTACCTAGTTCACAACAGCACAAAAGACAGAAATTGCAGTAAAAGAAAGAGAAAGGCAGAAGTCAGGGAACACACAAATGTGCCTTGCAGTTAAAAAAAAAACAAAACAAAAGAAAAAAAAAACAACCCACATTTCCACAGAAAACTCAATAAAGACTGAGCAGAGCTGATGCATTGCATTATAGGAAACTTGCAGCGAAACTTGGTCTTGTTGAGGTGAAGGGCACATGCCCATCACCCTGGCCGCAGTCCAGCCTCCTCTTCCAGAGGGGACCCTTGACTGGCAGGTTTGGGGTCTGGGCACCTAAATAATCTTTTTAACCTTGTTTCTCATTTAATGCTCTCCTTGGGAAGTTGATGTTTTCAGATTTTTTTCCCAATATTCCTGTCAGGATTTTCAAAAAAGGTCTTGATCTGAAGTTATCTACCTGGCCCTGTCAAATTCAGTATATAATTACATTTCGGTATCTGAAGGGAACCTACAGGAAGTCTGGGGAGGAACTGCTCAGAAGGGCTTGAAGTGATAGGACAAGGGGCAATGGTTCTAAACTGGAGTAGATTTAAGTTGGAAATAAGGAGGAAGTTCTTTACAATAAGTGGTAAAATACTGAAACAGGCTGCCTAGAGATGTGGTTGAGGCCCCATCCCTAGAGACATTCAAGATCACTTGATGTGACCCTGGGCAGCCTGATCTAGTTGGAGGTGTTCCTGCTGAGTGCAGGGGAGTTGGACAAGATAATCTTTGAGGGTCCCCTCAAAACCTGATGCGATCTGTGAATTTGTAAAGTGACTGAGTTGGCTGTCTGCTGACACAAGACAGCCAGAGCTGGTGTCTACTTTAGGCACTTTCTGAAGCTCTTACTCAAAATGTGCATTTAAATATAGCTCAGCCTGTGCTTAGTTCGCTATGCACACATGAAGAGGTTTCTCTAGCTGACACTTACTTTGCTTCACTAAATGATTTAAGTAGAGCCTTTAAAAAAAAAAAAAATCTATATGAAGTACTCTTGAAAGCAAGTATTGGATAGGGGTATGGATCTCCTGGCTAACAGCTGAAGGCAAAAAATTGGTCATCTCTCAGGTAAGTTACCCTTTCAGGTCACTATACTTTAACTGTCCCATGTCCACAGCTGACAGCAACTATTCAATAGGGGTGTCAAGCTAGAAACTCTTAAATCATA
Source organism: Ramphastos sulfuratus (assembly GCA_013399055.1). NCBI lineage: Eukaryota > Metazoa > Chordata > Aves > Piciformes > Ramphastidae > Ramphastos > Ramphastos sulfuratus. The sequence continues at coordinate 48,277 of WBNM01020658.1, forward strand.
CTGAACTGGTGGAAATTACACAGAGACTCAAAAAATTCAACTGCTCTTTTCTTTCACCATCTCTGTTGCTTTCCATTTCAATGGCTTAGGGAGCTGGACTGGGGCTGTTGCACTTTTTTAGTTCAGTGATACTGTGCTAAGCTCACACTTCAGATGTTTTAGGAGAGGAAAACCTTTACCACTTCACTGGATACATCTTTTAATAGAGATAATCATCATTTTTAAAGGGAGACCAAAGATAACAAGTGATCCCAGATGAGGAAAGTGCACTGAAACTTCATGGGATAGAAGAGCTTCAAGGAGCTTGGTTTGAACCTCAGTATTTGGAAGGTCATCCTATGGTTTCCTAGGACATGGTCAGACCTGCTGAGTATGGGTTTGCCATGATGCTGGTCTAGAGTATAGTTGGCAAGGCACAAGATACCTCTGCACACTGCCACCCCTGTGCTGGCAGAACCTGCCAGGCAGAGAGATGGTTGGCTCCAGCCAAACCCTCAGTGACAGCATCTGCTGGGTGTCTGTGGGGGGGGTAACCTCATGCCCTTTGGCCATGCCCTACCACTACCTAAGCACATGCAAACCCGCTGCGAAGGGCTGGCAGGCAACACATCTCAGGCTGACCAAAGGCAGGACTTGCTGACATTGCAGGGGAAAGAGAGAGGCTGCAGAAGGGAGAAGATGCACAGGGAGCAGCAGAGGGACAGCTGGGATGAGGAGGCGCTGCCCAGAGGGACAGTGCTGCAAGGGATGCTTGATCTCTGGGCAGAGAGCAAGGGGCAGGGGAGGGTCTCAGCACGGTGTGAAAGTGAGCCTGACAGTGCTGGCATTCACTGTTTGCAGGAGTGATGGAGAAAACTTGGAGCTAGTTCACATTTCTAAAATGAGCCACCACCTCCTCCTACTGCACAGCAGCACAGAGCTTTTAAGGAACCAGACTGCTTTTGAAGATACCTGGACAGGCTAATGCCATGGTACAAGCCCTCAGTTATTCTGGGAAGTGGCCAAATGTGACAAGACCCAACCCTGTACCCCCTGCACCAGCACCTGAATGCATACTCCACATCGTGGAGGTGTTCTCTGTCATAAAAACAAACATCTTTCTTTCAGGGTACCATATGGTAAGTTTGAGGATCAGCTCAGGTTGGAAAAGGGTTACTGTACTTTAGTAAGAGATGGTAGGGTTCCACCCAGTGAAGGCAACTAGGGAAAGGCACGGGCTGAGTCTCTTCTCACTACAGATCTAGGCAGTATTTTCAGATGAGCTTCTTGATATTTCTGCCATGTGTAAGAGCAAGGCGAGACTCTAGAAAGCCTTCCTTCAGATGTGAGTGGTACACAGTACTAGTACAGGTTTATCTGGTGCTTAAGAGTAAGAAACGTCTCCCTAAAAATACTGTGCAATACATCACCTTGTTCCTTACCTGATGATTTTTCTCTTTTATATTTTTTAAAACTATTAGAAGAATTTCTGGGAAAAGGCTGATAAAGATCAGGAGGATTATTGCCAGCCACGTGGAAACAGAAGTCAGCATATGGGCAAATACAAAATACATTCTTTGCTGCTTCAAGAAAGGCCTAAAAAAAAAAAAAAGAAGGATACAAATAAATTCTGATTAACAAGCATTTCCCAAGGAGATCAAAGGCAGATTCAGATCAAACTGTTAGCAGTAGCACCTCACTCTCAGATGATACAGGATGCAGCCTGCATAGAAACACACTGCTCACTCTTCTCTCAACACATCTGCTGCCTTCAGCTGTGCTAATTCTGCAGGACTGCCCTGTCACCTTACACAATAGATTTTGCATCTTCCACATCTGCTTCATTTCAAGATGGAGAGAGAGGTTTGATTTTTGCTGCTATCACTGAAAAGAATTATTTATCTTATCAACAACCAGATCATTTTATTTCAGCTTTGGACTTCGCTATAGCTTCTGGGCTACTCTGCATGGTGGAAATCCAGAGGCTCTCTGTGCCAATAGTTATTGGCCTCTACCCCCTTGATGACAGAGGGGAACTGACAGATGTTTGTGAAAAATAACTGATGACAAAGATCCCAGAGCAGTTGTTTTAACTCAAAAACATTGAGCTATGTAAGTTAAACACACCAGCAGAAATCAGACATTTCGGCATAGGGATCTGGTGAGATCACAGATCTGGATCTGTTGGTTAGCAATGCTGGAGAGTTAAACAGAGCCTGTGAATTTCCAATTAAAATATGTTATCAGTTCCATATCTCTACTAGGAAGCTACTGGGTCAAGGATCTAGCCAATGACCCACGACACTAGCCTACAGGAAAGCAAAGGTAAAACGGGAGATAGATGTTCATGCTGACATTCACAGTAACCCAGTATGGGAAACAGAAAACTAAAATTTGTAGTGTCTTACTACCTGCCTGCTTTTGCAAGACATTAAGGCTAAAATCCTGGTCATGCTTAGATCAATGAGAATTTCCTCTCCTACTCAGGTCCAGGATTTCAGCAGCAGGATCCACACATTCTCCTGCTTATTTCTCCCTCTTCAGCTGCCACAGAGCGCTAGGTCCTCCTGCTCTTCAGCTGCCTTATATGTCCCTTTCTTCTGCATCACTGGGTTCCTTTCCATCGTCAGTTTTTACTTTGTTTCCCAGCCACATACACAAACAGATCCTGAAATATTTACCCTAGAACCTCCCAATAAAGACAAGGGCCTCAGCATCAGAAACAACCTCCTGAGCAGAAAAAGAAACCACCTCTTGCCAAAGCCAAGCACCTGGATGGTGTCCAGGGCATTATCTGCTTTCAGGTTAATCCTTTGACAGGCTGACAGAATTCCTTCAACACACCTCATCATGCAACAGATCTCTTCTAGCACCAGCTCTTAGTAGGCATTGGATGGAGGTATCATTCCTTCCCGCCTCAGAGGAGAGGGGAGCATGGTTGCACACACCACCTCTGTCTCAGGGGAGTCCAAACAAGGACTGCAGGCCAGTGCTGGGCATTCCCCCTGTGAAAGCATCACACGGAAGAAGAAAAGAAGATACTTGCCAAATGACTCCTCCCCAAAAGAATGAGAAAAACACGTAGAAGGCAAGGGAGCCCCAGATCACAAAGTGGTTCATCCACGTCCAGAATCGGGTATCTAACGCTAGCTGCATGAGTGAAGAGAGATGGAAGAGGCATTAGATGCAGAATGCATTTGATGGTGTTCATATGACATTTCAGACTGTTTTCACGTTAAGCCAGAAGGTTCTCCAAATCACAACCTCTCTGCATATGTACACCAGGGAAAATATTTTCAGTATCTACAGCCTGGCACAATGCCAGCAGGGAAACAGGAACTTTCCTATTGTAACTGAAGAGAATGGATGCAACAACTGATGACACAGGAAAGAAGCATCCAAAGGCTAGAGGGGCTGGAGTGGCCTGCTGCCACCACCTGCTGTTCTGAACCAAATATAACAGACCTTTTGCAAGGTCTCATGCAAACGGTTCATTCTGAAAAGCTCCATGAAGCAAAGTAGATCTGCCATTATTATTTGGCAGATGTGTTTTTGTGACCCTCTCCAATGCACAGTGGCATCTGAAACAAGGTGGACAAATCCAAATCCCCTTGCTAGAGCTGAACATCAAAGGGTGAAAAGCATGGGGGAAAACTCAACCATAACCAATTTGAGCTCTCAAAAGAGGGCAAAAAATAGGAAAATAATTTAAACAGAACATAGAATCATAGAATACTTTGGGTTGGAAAGGACCTTCAAAGGTCATCTAATGCAACCTCACTGCAGTGAGCAGGGACATCTTTTAATTAGACCAGGTTGCCCAGAGTCCCATCCAACCTGACCTGGAATGTTTCCAGGGGTGGGGCATCTACCCCTCTGGGCAACCAGCCAGTGTCTTGCCACCCTCAAGAGTAAAAAATATCTTCCTCTGCCTTCTTCTGGATTAAAGCCCTCACCCCTTGTGCTATCTCAACAGCCCCTGCTAAAGAGATCATCCCCTTTAAGCACTGAACATAAACACTTACACACCAATGCAGCACAAGAATACAGACCATGGACTACACAAATCACAATGGTCAATAAGCAAGTTCTGCCTTTATGGAAGAAGAGGTGGAAGAGTGGTGGGAAACAGTCACAGACACTTCATCTTTACCACACAGTTGTGCAGCACATACACATGTACTGGCAAATGACTGCAAGAAGGGTCTGGAAAAGAAGAAAGCTCCTCACCTTCAGAGTGACGGTGAACACCAGCACGGTGAAAACAATCGTCCCAAAGGTCCAGTTCCCAAAAACCTGAAAAAAGCACATTACATTGCCACAGGTGCCTGGGTCCACCTCCTTGGAGAACCACAGAAAGGACAATGAGGACAGGGGTGCAAGCAGGGAGTGGAGGAGGAGGACGACAGGATGAAGCAACTGCTACAGAGATCGATGCTCAGAGAGGCGCCAGCCCGCTACGCTACCCTGTGCCATGCAGTGCCAGACAGATGGGTGACCCAGAGTTGGTGACAGTGACAGGTACAACCTCTTACTAACAGCAATGTTGGTTGGGAATAAAAGTCATTAGGCCACCTGTATTTCATGATTTCTTGGCAATTTATTCAGTTTCTGCTTCCTCTCAACACCTCTGCTCATCACCTTGCTTCAGCCCCATGTGCAGAGGGCAGCAATGAGCAGTTCTGAGTTGCAGACAGGAGTGACTACGCATGACAAAGGAAAGCAGATAACTGTGTTCTAAATCCAAACGATGGCAATGAATGGGAGGGATGCTTACCAAAAGGCTGTCAAGATCTGAATGCATACATTAAAACAGAAAGTGAGATGTAAAAGTTCCCAAAAAACAGGAAGTAAAAAAAAAAAAAAAAAGTCAATCAGGGCGCAGAAGGAGTCAGTCAAGCATACATGGGTACTATGGACAATTGCTGGTAGCAGCTCTACAGGCAGAAGTGTCTACAAAACAGGACATAACCACGGATCTTAGTGGAGTGCCACATAGCCTTGACTTCTGAGGGCATTTGCAGAACACATCAGTGCTTTATGTTTCATCCAAACGCAATCAGAACAGCTATAAATACAGAAAAGCACTGAATCTGTTACAGGGGCTTGGCTACATGTAGCTGGGGCCATGAATGCCATGTATGCACGGGTTTCATCAGCTCTCCTCCAAGCATTAGCCACTAAAAAAAAGCTACAGTTATCCTCAAGGGTGACAAATGATGGTGTAAAGAAGTTTTTCATCAGCCAAGACCTCATAACAATTACAGAAACAGAATCATTTCACTTGAAAAAAAAAAATCTCCAAGATCATCAAGCTCAGCTGCCAACCTAACACCACCACGGCCATTAAGCCATGTCCCAGAGTACCATGTCTACATGTTTCAGAACATCTCCAGGGATGGCGACTCCACCACCTCCCTGGGCAGGTTGTCCCAATGCCTGACCACTCTTCACAGTGAATAAATTTTTCCTAATATCCCCTGGTACAACTTGAGGCCATTTCCTCTTATCCTAGCACTTGGTACTAGGGAGAAGAGACTCATGCCCACCTTGCTCCAATCTCCTTCCAGGGAGTTGTAGAGAACAAGGTTTCTCCCCTCGACCTCCTCTTCTCCAGGCTAAACAACTCCAGTTCCCCCAGCAGCTCCTCACCAGATTTGTTCTGCAGACTCTTCACCATCTTAATTGACCTTTTCTCGAGATGCTCCAGCATCTTAATGTTCTTCTCATAGTGAGGGACCCGAAACTGAACCCAGGAACCAGTGCTGAGTACAGAGGGACAATCACTTTCCTGATCCTGTTGCGTACTCCCTTGGGGAATGGGTCCTGAAGCAGTCCATGCCACTACATGTGGCAGCAACACTGCACTAATGCTTTGCTCTATACTCCATTAACCAGAAAAAAAGACAAAAAGAATAAGAGAATTCAATCTGTTCCTTTTCACCCTGCTTTTTGAGTGTGTTAACCTGGAGCAGCTCCCACAGCTCACTCACTCTGTGATGCAAGCCCTTGTCCTGACACAAGAGGCACGATCGGGTAGGCAGCAGGGAGAAGAACAGCCTGCTTGGTGTGAACAGATGCTGACTTCCATACAGCAGCAAAACCAGCACCAGCCTTCCCCAGCTGCTCAGGGAGGAGGGTGGTTGAACTCACACCCCAGAGCAAGGACAGCTCGCAAGCAGCCCTAAGCTGTGTCTGAGCAACATCTTATCAAAGTGGGGCAATTTGGTTGATCGTAACCAGCCAAACCCAGACCAAATTTCACATGGCATGCTGGTGGTAAGGATGGACACTGCTCCTGCCCTGGGTCAATAACCTGAGACCATGCAGAAGAGTAGAATAGCACTGTGCAAAGCTCACCAAGCTGGAAGAAAGCTGTGTACAGGACTAGTTGTTTTAACTAGTGAGTATAACCAGCTCTGCCCTGTTTCCATGGTGATCTGGAAAACGTTTTATTTCAAGCATTTGCTGCAGAGTCACACCATAAGCAAGGCTACACCATTGGACAAGACTCAAGACACCGCACAGATTAAGTGTGTATACCTTCCCTGCCAGGCATATAAAAGAGGCAGTGCACAGGAAAAACACTCATCTCTCTCTTTTTTCTGGTAGTGTTACCTTTCCATTATCTTCCAATGATGAGTTTTGAAAAAGAAAATAAGCCCCAAAGAAAAACACGAGTCCTTCGAAGGCGCCCAGAAAGGTCCAGTACAGGAACGGCCTCCACTGCAGCATTGCGTTATCCGAAACCTTCCTGCCAAGAGAGGGAGCAACAAGAACATCATCATCAGGTCAGGGATGTGCTGCAAAGTGCCTCACAGCCTGGAAATCACAGATTCACAGATTGCATCGGGTTGGAAGGGACCCTCAAAGGTCATCTTGTCCCACTGCCCTGCAGCGAGCAAGGACACGAACTAGATTAATCTGTCCAGGGCTCCGTTGACCCTGATCTTGAACGTCTCCAAGGAAGGGGCCTCAATCACATTCCCAGGCACCCTTTTCCAGTATTTTACCACTGTAAGTGGATTTTGGAGCAGACTCTTGCTCTAGGAGACAAGAAGGCAAAACACAAATACCTGGCAGAATACAGAATGCAACATTTGCCATATTCAGCTGCTGGTCATAAGAAATAAGAGGTTCAGCATATTCATTTGGTTTATCCTTCTCTAGGAAACATGGATTAAAATCCAAGTCAGCCCAAAGTAAACAGCTGTAACGCTGTCCTGAACCCCTCTTACAGCACTGTCTACAGTGCCTGACATTCACTGCTGAACTCTAAAGCCAGGGCAATGCCAAAGGAGCACCACAGCAGATGCTGCGAATCTATGGTATGTTTCCCTCTTTGTTGAATATGCAAACTCCCACCTTGGGAAAAGCTCTGCAAGCCCTGCTCCTGGAAGTGGTGTTTTTCTGCACAGGCTGAAAATAACCTCCTGAGTCGTACAGTGGGTGTTTTTAACACAGGGATTGTAGCAGGAGGCTCTGGGCTGAATATAGGATGAGATCTGGCACGGAGGCAACAGTGAGCAGATGCGCTATGGGCAGAGCTCTGCATGGACCACAGGCAAAGCCCAGTGAGTAGAGAGCAGCCGAGGGCAGGAGCAAGTTAGTAAGTTCCCTGCAGCATCATCTTTTCAGATTTCATCCTTTAAAATGGGAAGACTGATAGGGGATAAAAGCACATTTATGGCACAACAAAATCTCCCCATTCTTCCGCTTTTCCTTCCTAACTGTTAAAGCAACACATCCACTCTCAGCAAGGTGCACCCTGAAAACCAGTGTGGTGATGAGGTCCTAGATTTGTCATTTCCACAACACCACTGCATGATGATGCAGTGGAAACACACTCTGGTTTGGTTTGTGCTCATTGCCTCCGGTCCTGTCACTGGGCACCCCAAAAAAGAAAAAAAAAAAAAAAAAAAAAAAAAAAAAAAAAAAGCCTTAGCTATTAGAAGAAACTACAGAAAGGGTTCTCAAAGACTGGAGCTGGTTTTCAAGGGATGTGCTTGAATCCCCATCCCTGGAGATGTTTAGAAGAGACAGAGATGGGGTGCTGAGGGACATGGTTTAGACTTAGAGTGGGAGAAGGGTTGGACTCAATGTTCTTAAAGGTCTTTTCCAATCAAAAGGATTCTCTGACTCTCTAAGGTACTGCAGTTGAGGTACGAGTAAGGGACACGGGTAAAGCAGACTGGATGTGGGTTTTATTGCAAGGAGAGAAAATACAACCAACTTCCTGAGTGGGAGCTGTGTTTGCATTTGCATCCTGCAGCGCTCATGGTAAACAGGCTTTTTACAGCCAGGAAATCTGCACTGCAGCAGCTCAGCTCTCACAGCCCAGGCGCAGCAGTCTCTCTGCATTCAGCTGCACATGCACAGTCATGAATATTCAAACTAAAGCTGTCTGCCTGCACAGTTCATCTGTTTTCCCTCAATGGACAGACCCCCAGAGATCAGGCAGCCCATCAGGCACTTGCTCTCGCTGCTCTATGCTGCACAATATTCAATTACTGATTTATTTAGACGTACACATGGTGGCATTGTGCTGTACGAGCGGAGGAACACGGAGGTCTCAGTAGTCACGGAGCTGAGCTCTTACTTCAAAAGCACCCAGGTCCCTTCTGAGCCTTACAGCTCTTAGCTGATTTTTCTACACCTAGAACCACAGAATTGTTTGAGTTGGAAAAGACCTTTAAGATGGAGTCCAACAACTCTCTGACTCTGCCAAGGCTGGTACTAAACCATGGTCCTCAGCACCACATCTCTGCCTCTTTGAAACGCCACTACAGATGAGGACTCAACCACCTCTTTGGGGAGCCTCTTCTAGTCTCATAAGAACCCTTTCAGGGAAGAAGTTTCTTCTAATATTCAGCCTAAATCTCCCTGGTGCAACTTGAGGCCATTTCCTCTCACCCTAAAGTAGCTTCCACATGCTGTCTTAGGGTACCTGCCGATTCCCTCTGCTGTGCCAGCAAAAGCACGGCTGTTGTGCCACACACAGCTCCTCTATGGCTAAGGTAAGAAGGCTTGCACAAGGCACTGGCTGGAGCAGCCCCAACCTGGTCTCTCCACAGGGGTGAGCTTGGTGCTGAGCTTACTGCCAGGCAAGGGAACAGGAACCTTACTGCTAGGCAAGTGATGCTTGAACAGGTGCTTGAATACTTTTATAATGAAGCACTTATGCATGGATGGAGGGGAGGAAAGGTGCAAACGTCTTGGTTTCTGTGGGAGGTCAGAGCCTCTCCCTGTTGCAACTAGCAAAGCAGAAAAAACTTTTCAAACTGGGCTTTCCATGGGCAACGTGACAGAAGACTCTGAGCATATGGATCAAAGAGCAGAGTTGGAAACAGGCAACAGGCACAGGGATTTAGCCTGGGGAAAGACATCCATTTAGACCAGCTGAAAAACTACCTGCCTGAGCTGGACTTCAGGAACATTTGTCTTTCTGAAAATTAATGCATCTCTTTTTCTCCTGAGAGCTCCATCTCCCCCTGTCCATTACGCACTCTGACGTGCTTGGTCTATGTGCCTGACTCAAAGCTAATGTGAATGGTCTGGTCACGCTTGCAGCTTGATTTTTCTTACAGATAAAGAATTCCACCTTCAGTTTATTTTTTACAGAGACCCAGCAGCACAATTCACTAGCCCAGCCACTGTTAGAGAGTATGAATAAGAAGAAACAAGCAGTGAATAGGACATTGCTCAGAAATAATGTAGCAGGGGTGGAAAAAGCCTTTTCTGCAGTTCATGGTGACTCCATCACCAACAGGACAAGGACTCCTGCTTCACAGAATCACACAGAATGGTAGGGGTTGGAAGTGACCTCTGAAGATTGAGTCAAACCCCAACAGTGCAGGATCACCTAAAGCAGACCACATACAAACACATCCAGGTAGGCCTTGAAAGCCTCCAGAGACAGAGACTTTGACACCTCTCTGGGCAGCCTGTTCCAGAGCTCTGCCACCCTCAGAGAAGTTCCTTCCACCAACAAAACCTAATTCATGGACAATCAAATCACGCACAGGCTTGCCCAGTCCAGTGCTACTTACATATAGAGCTGAGGATCTGAGGTCAGCGTGTCAATGTTGATGTGCTGCTCCAGGAGACTGTATGCCAGGATAGGTAGAGATGTGAAGCAGATGTTGTACATGGTAAGATAAGCAGCATCATACAGTGGCTTAGAAGAGGAAGAAAGGGTAAAATGAGACAGAAATTCTGTTTTAAAGTCTCCCCATGAACAGATGAAAAATTTCCAGTCCTTGCCTCCAAACACACCCTACAGATTCATTCCTCTGTCACTGCCACATAGGACAGCTTTATCGGACAGGGGTCATGCTCCATGCAACACCCAGGGGCCAAGGCACCTGCAGGCTGCCTGGTCAGGACCCCCACTCCCACAGTTGGGTAGTTTTGTAACTGGCTGGCCTCATCTCCAGCTCATTCTCGAACAAAATGTGATTAAACAGCTCTTATCACAGGTCTTTCAGAGATGCTCTTGTGCTGCTGTTTCTATTAATACACCTGATGTCTCCTGTGACTCTGAAGACAAGAATGCTTTACAGGAACTATAGCTTTTAAAAAAAAAAAAAATTAAAAAAAAAAAAAAAAAAAAAAAAAAAAAAAAGAAAAGAAAAGGCAACTGCTTCTGACGAGACAAGCAGAGGATTATCTCCTATCATTTCATCATTACTTTTGAGCCCAAGAGCCCCTGAATTGACACAGAAGCCGCAAAACCAAAGCTCTTGCCTGCAAGCACATGAACCCACTCACATACTAGACAGATCTTCCCCTCTGATGCTCACTTGGACTAAGCAAGGCTCTGATGACACTCATTGTGTGTCTTCTAAAGATGTCATAGAAGAACAAACTGTTCTTCCTTTTGAGACACACCTTTCGTGGAGGGAAGAGCAGCAGAGGAGGAAAAAAAAAACCAGGAAGCCTTTGAAGCGTTTTTAAGAAAAGGGGAAGCAGCTGGTGTTGAAAACAAGCTAAACTCATCCTCTTACTTTAGGAAGCTGTCCATCTGAGTCTATGGATGGTGGGTGAGAAAGGAAAGAAAACCAATTTCTGTCTTTTGAGTTATGCATCTCAAAAACACTGCTCTGCACAGTATCTGGAGCGCTATGAGCTTGGTTCCCACTGTCTTCTAAAGGAAGGTGAGGGAGGGACAGGAGACCAAAAGTCAAGCCTGATTGTGCCACCTGCTTTTTGTCCTGGCTTTACAGACACGTTACTGGAAGTTACCTGCTGTGAGAATCCACAGAAGAACTGGTATAAAAACTGTGGTAAAATGAAGCAAAGGTTCTAGAGAAATGAAAGAAAGAAAGAATCATTAGCAGGGGAACACTTGACTTCTCAACCTAAAGACTGGATGAGGCACTTAGTGTCATGGTCTAGGTGATTGGATAGGGCTGGGTGATAGGTGGACTGGACGATCTTGGAGGTCTCTTCCAACCTGGATGATTCTATGACAAAGCCAAACAATTTTCCCTGTTACCAGATACTAGTGTCTGACATTACACCACCAGACAAGTTGGAACATGTTTTCTACCAAAACACAATCAAACCCACTGAACAGTAAGTCTCTGCAGAAGACACTGAAATAAAGCCATGCTCACATTGCTCTGTAAGCACAGTTTTCAACTGACATGCATGGCAGAGACAGAGCCTGATCCAGAGGAGGAGAAGAGAGCTACAGAACAGCTTATACATTTTGGTTTTCCTGTTTACTCTTTTTTTTTCCTATTGTCAACCACCCCCCAAAGTATAAAGACAGAAGCTGCACACATATCCTTACCTTATAGAAGAAATACTGTACAAGGTGTGCTATCCTCACATAATATAAATGCCCATGTGCTAGGAGCAATTTCCTCAGATGTTTGAACTTTGGCACAGCATAGTCGCTGTTTCTGGAAGCCTGACGCCCTTCTTTGCCTTTTATACCTGGAGACAAAAGCGTGGCAAGGAGTTAGTCCCTAAGGGACTGAAATCTGCACCAGTGCTACCCCCTAGGTTTGTTCACATTACTCAGCATTTCAAGGCAAGACAAAATGCTGAACTTCCCTCTTCAGTGCCCCAGGAGATCATAACACTAACACACTGCAAGACTTGGCATGGTTTTGGCTCCACAGCACTCAGACCTGTCTCTGGGGTTTTGAAGCTATATTTAGGTTGCTGTCTGAGTTCCTATGAAAGAAACTGGTGAAAAATTATCTAAAGCAAATTTGATGAAAGATAAGGAATTGGTTTTCCCCCAGGCTTGCCTCTATCTCACACACAGCCCAGTTACTCCACTGCAGACACCCAGCCTTCTAAGACATTCCCACAGAGCTGAGCTCAAGAAAGACAGTTTTGTTCACCCCAAAACCACAGCTAAACAAACTGCACTGGGACCCCATTCATTACAGGCTGCCCTTTCTCTCTATTGATCTGCCTTCTTTTTGGTGGTATTAAAAAAAACTCTCTGGTGTTTCCTGTATCTCTGACACCAGCCTGCAGTTTCCAGCCTGATGTCAGTCACAAAAGGGCAGACATTACTGAGCATCAGCCCCCAGAAACAAGTGTGGGTCCCCAGTGTTGCACTACTTAGCAGCTGTGACCAGAGAGCCCTAATAAAGTCCGATATTCTCGCTGCAACAACTGCAGTAACCACCCAGAAGTTTGCTACTTGTGCTTTTTTTGTTTTCTAACCAGTGAGCAACCCTGACCTTGAATTTGACCATGGAGTTTTTGAACACAAGCTACAGTTTATCATTGATATATAAAGTGGTACTATCAAAGGTGAACAGCACATGATGATCCCAAACGTCTAACTGGAGTCAAACCCTGGCTCCAAAGAAAGCAAGAGTGGACTTTCTGCGATCTTCCATGGGATCAGTTTAGCCACATGCAATCAGAAATGCCAACTGCACCTCAGCAGCAAACCCCAGCAACAGCAGACAGGTCTTAGGTGTCAGACAGGTGTTACCAAGGGTCTTACCTATTCCAACATGTGCCTCCAAAATCATGCTAACATCATTTGCACCATCTCCTATTGAAAGCGTTATTGGGCTGCCTTTTGTGTTCTTCACCATTCGCACAATCTGAAAGATTTTAAAGGAGGACAGTAGCAGAAATCAGAAATTCAGTTAAAAGCCTCTGGAGACACACCCACACACACACTGCTCCACTTGCTAGAGGCCCCAGGACAAGCAACCAAGCTTCTACAGCAGCAAAATAACACCCAGAGAGTTCAGATTAACAAAAATCTCTTGTTACTTCCTCTTCACAGATACCAGGCAGAGCAAAATCCAAGATCTAGCTGTACAGGGCTGAAGGACAGCTCTTAAACAAATCCCAAGCAGCAGCAGCCCATCTTTCCCCTCTGCCTGATCCTGGTCTCTAAAAGACAGGACCTCTCCAGCATTTCAAGGGACAGGAAAAGGCTTCCCTCCATGGAAGAGAGGCAGAAACACACTGCTTATCTGGCTTGGATACCATAAGCTGACCTGAGGAAGTCATAGATTCCACTTTGACTAATTTGGAAAAGGAAAAAGCACAAAGAGGGAGTTCTGTTTGTCTTTAATTGGCTTGGATTTGTGGCTTCCTGTAAGCATATTAAACAAAGATTTTACATTCAGATTTGGAAGACCAGTGTGTTTCCATCATGCTCTGTAGCTCAGATTAAGCATATACAACTTGCCTGGAGAAGGCCTAGCTGATTAAGATAATCAGCTATGCCAGCTGATAGATTAAAAGTACATCCCATCATTTAATGATGTGCTTGAGAGGGTTCAGAATACCTGTGCCTTCTGCAGAGGGGCCATCCGGCAGCAGAGGACTGCAGTACACTTCAAGCAGATTTGTAGAAATATGTTTTTGTAATTGCTAGAGCTGGAGTCCTGAGAAGGGTTGAGGATCAGTGACAGTGTTGAGCCATCTATAATCAGGCCATATTCCTGACTCAGAGTCCAGCTTCTGCAACACGAGGAACACACTTGAAATAAAAATCAGACTTTAAGAAGTCAATCTAGCCACTTGTATCATATCAGTGGAAAAGAAATTGATTTTGAATTAATCTTCTTCCCATCCCTTTTGGGGGTGAGATGGTTTGGGAGTTACCNTAGCAATCTTAAAAAGACTGGATTTAACACATGTCCTTCACAAAGGGAACTGTGTAATTAAGTTCAAAACCAACCCACACCACAGATGACGAGCAAGTGAAAGGAGGCAGTCACTGTCTGCCAGCAGCCTGTCCCCGTGGCCACCACATGGTTCTCTATAAACTTGGCATCTGCATCCAAAATGCAGGTCTTCTTGCTCACTTACCTCTTCAGGCCTCCCCGGTTTTTGGGAACATCCTGAATCAGCTTTTTGTGGTACTCCATCAGCAGCTCATGGAGCCGATCCTCCTTCCTTTCGCTCTCGCCCACTGTTTTTGCGGTCAGTTCCAGCAGCTCGGTGCTGGTCTGGAAGAGCCTACAGGCATAGCAGGCGGACTTGGCAGTTTCCATCTTGTCTCCTGTCAGCACCCAAACCTTCATGCCAGCTGCATGTAGAGCTTCGATTGTCTCTGCTGACTGCTCCTGCAGCCTGCAAGCAGAAGCAGAACATCACTTCTCAGGTTGGCCCACACTTAATCCTTGGTTTGAAGGTAGGAAATGCCAGCTCAAGGGAAGGGAGTCAATCTTCTCCATGCTGGAGAATCCACTGCCACAGAATCACAGCATGCTTAAGGGTTGGAACGGACCTTTGAAGATCATCAACACCTCTGCTAGAGCAGGATGACCCAGGAGTATATCACTCAGTGAGTTTTGAATGCCTCCAGAGATGGAGGAATAAGGTTTACAAGTCAGCAATTGCAATTTTTCATTTTTCAGAAAAAAAAGAGTGACTGATTTACACTCAGAGACCTAAAGAGTCAAGAGTTTCATTTCCACATGCAGTTACTACAACTGCACCCGAAACTGGATTTGTTTTGATGTGCAAATTAGTGCTGCATGCTTAATTCACTCTCCAAAGTGAGAGTAATTCCATAGTTTCATTAATAAATCCTAATTCCTACTACACCAGCCAATTTTAGCAACTAGGGCACTGTGTAATGAGCTGTGCCACCGAGTAATTAATGGCTCTGGACACTTCCAGCATCTGCCTGACTGCTCAGTTCCACCACAGCAAAGCCAGGGTCATGATGCAGCATCACAGGGAAACCACAGGTACAACAGAGTTGCTGCTGGTAGTCACCTCTTTACCTGTCTTCCACAGCAGTAGCCCCAATCAAGTGCATGTCTGCTTCTGTGTCTTCAAAAACCTTTGCCATCTTCTCCTCCCTGTCCTGCAGAGCCATCTTAGCTTCGTTAAGCTGCCTGTCAATTTTGTCATACTCCTTTTGAGTCAGCTCTTTGAATGCCACACAGAGTGTCCGGTAGCCATCCTGACAAAGGAAAAGAGGAAAAAAAAAAAACAAAACCAAAACTGGCCAAGTGCCCTAACCCTGCTTTTCTACAGCTCCTCACTTCAGGGTTAGTGTTTTTCTCCACTGTCAGTGCTTTCTGTCACTACTGACCCCGCTGGCAATGACCATTTATTGGCTTCAGCCAAAAGACCAATTTCTCTGTACTGATTCAGTAACTTCTTCCCAGCAGGGTAACCATGGTTATGTGTGAGTGTAATATGGCAGACAGAAACTAAGGGCAGGAGATGAGAGCATGCATCCAGCCAAAACTGGCACCAGGCACTTCTCCCAACACAGAAAACAGTCTGCTGTTATTTCTATTCTTAACTTGCTTAGGAGATGCTGGGACACAACTGTGATGGAGACCATGTAAGTACATCAAAAGTAGAATAAAAGGTGGAAGCCAAAGAAACCTGGCTTCAAAACAATGTTAAGTGGCACTCAGATTTTCAACACTTCCCTCCAAAAGCAAGGTCACATCCCTATTTTTGGAATAGATATCCCTCTAACACCAGGAGACACCCAAATTCCATCTGCATGCTCACCATAGCGTTTCGGTCCACATGGACTTTCGTTTGCTGGATTTCTTCTTGCTGCACCCTTGGAAAAATAGAGGAGTCTGCTCCTTTACAGAAGAGAAGCAACTTCCCTAAAAGCAAATTATAAATAGTTTATAGCAATCACAAGCTGCAGAAAGGCTTAAATGATGTAGAGGGAGGAAATGTGGTGGGACTAAAGATGGAACTGCACGAAGCCTGGCTGCCTACCAGAAGTAGCCTTACGCTGAAGTGTACAAAACCTTGTTTGACCTCAGGCTAGGACATGGGGTGTCCCCACCTGCCTCTGAGCACGATTTCTGCACCAGGCTAGACAAGGCAGTTTGGTTTTTTTCCTACTTAGAACTGACTTGGCAACTATTTCTGGGAGAGTTAGAGCAGAATATCACACCTTATGGGGTTGACATTTTACAAGGACTTCTGAGTTTGTCTGCTGTTCCCATGAAAACCCATCCTGCTAGGGGGAAGGCCTCACATCTCCTTTGTACTTCTTCCTCCAGGCTTGAACAAGGTAAGCAGCAAGCTCTCCATGGGTCTCTGTCCCAATCCCTGTCCCATCCTCTTACCTGCTCCTGGTACCTGGTACCCAAGGGCTGCTATGGAGAAAATTAACTCCATCCCAACCAGACCCAGAACAGGATTTAATGAACCTAGCTTAGGAAACCTAACAGCTTAGCTTTTCTGGGCTACAGGAAGAAAGGGGATGTGTTTTATATTTATGCATATGGGTATGGGAGCCCAGAAATTAATTTTAGCTGTACCCGTGGTGGTTCTCACAATGACACTCATACGGCGACGGACAGGATCAAAGTTCAACACGTGGAGAAGCTGGTACCTAAAAAAGGGAGTTTAACATCAGTAAGAGAAAAATAACTATTTAAGACAGAAAATCACTAACAACAAGATGCAGAAATCAATACAAGCAGCAGCACCCACTGGGCAATGTACTCTTCACAGCTGCTGCACAAGAAAACAAAGTGAAAAAGCCACCTCAGTGATGCTTTGAGCACGAGGCTGTGGGTGTGAGTCCCCACCAGCATGGTAAGCCCCTAGGATGGGCAGCAGCTCAGCAGCCAGCAGGGCATCTCATGTCAGAGGCAACAGCAGCAGCTCTAGCTTTTAAATAAGGAGTTTCACCATAAGGGAAGCAAGAAGTGAAACTTGCTTGTGAGGGCAAGTTCACAGGAGTGCTGGGATTAGGTCACTGATTCTCAGATGGTCCCCAGGCTATGAGCACAGGGCAAAATCCAGTTACGTTTATCTCAGAAAGGGAAAAAAAGTTACAAGGGAAGGAAGCCATATCATGCAGTTTAGGCTTACAGTATCCTGCTGTGAGACCTCATAACTGTCCATAAGGTCAGTAACCACTCCATGAATCCCAGGAGCCAACTGTAGAGCTAGGCATGAATCAAGGATACATGCAAGAGACTCCGGGCACTTAAGTGACCTGAATTTAGATGCCACTAGAACTGCCAGCAGCATTTTACATGTAAGCCTTCCAGTCTGTACCTTGCTATGCTTTGTGAAAAGGACAAGTTTTCAGGCAGGTCAGCACAGTCCCAACAACCCTTGAGGACCAGCTTTGGCCTTGCCAAAGTTGGCCACGTTGACTGAACTCCACCAAGCTGCAGCACCAGCAGCCCTGTTCCTCAGCAACCCCTCTAGCACTTACATTTCAGTTTCATTCTTTTGGTTTCTTATTTTCATGAAATCATTTTCAAGTCCTAGAAAAGTGAAACCATACCTGTCAATAAACAAAAGGACAGAACAACATTGAAAACACCCATTGGCACATATCACACATTCATAATGTTCTCATTTCGCCTTCTGTACTGCAGAGGAGAGCAATGAAGTTAGTGAGCCCAAGCTGAAAAGCTCAGCTGAATGTTTGCTCGTTCCACAAAGAGCCTGCTGTGACATTCCGGCATCACTCCCATGACCTAGACAGCTGGGTGCTGCAGCACACAGACACTGAGAGCCTCTGGATGCTGTCCCCTGGGCCTCCAGCAGATTTACAAACCACGTGCAAGCACAGAGAGCTGCAACAGCCTCCACAGAAAATCTAGGGGCTGGTAACAACATAGAATGGTTTGGGTTGGAGGAGATCTTGAAGATCACCTTGTCATGGGCAGAGTTATTTTCCAGTAGGCCAGGTTGCTCAAAGTCCCACCTAACCTGGCTTTGAGCACCTTCAGCAAGATTCAAATGTGGGTTCAATAAAAGTAACCCACTCTATTATTTTGCTACTGCATGCTAAGGAAGGAATTTGACTGCAACAGGCACACGGTAACTGATTTCCATTTCTTGAAGATTAAAACACGTGGCCATAAGGACTCTGGTGAAGGAGCCTCTGCCCCAGCCAGGCACTGCAGCACCTTGGGGCTGCTGTGAGAAGTAGATGCAAACCACAGCCCCCTTAGAAGCTGCTCAGGCAAGACCCTTTACAGAACACTCCTTTTTCAGAAAGCTCATTTAAACCCACAGGCTCGTGTGGCTTCACAGGACTGTGAGTCAGACCCAGCACTAGGATCATAACATGGTCCCCAGAAAAAGCTGCAGTCTTTACTGGGAAAAAGGGTCTATCACTTTCAGATAGCCCTCATCTCCCCCTCACCAGAAAGAGGGAATAAAAAGAAAAGTATCTTCATATTCTTACTTTTCTGCACCTTTCACCAAAGCAATTTCATCTGGGGAAGAGGAGATATAGCTGTACTTGCGCTCTGGATGTCCTATCAGCCCATCCACCTGGTCTGCCTCCTTGATCTGCACAGTGTGACACAGGCAGAGGGCTCGCAGGAACAGCTCCTCACGGCTCTAGGCAGGAGGGAGGAAGGAAGAGCTGGTTACTAGCTTGATGCCATGCACCGAGCCCACCTGGCAACACTGAGTTGTGATTTTCGTGCATGTGCATTTTAAAACTAAAAAACCCAACACCCCCTCTCCCAGATTCTGCTCTGTTTAGCCAGGCAAGACCAACCATGAAAACCTAACAGTTATCAATGTTCAGATTTTCTTACCTTTTCTGCTTTGCCATAGTATTTTAGACGTCCATCAGCCTGAGAGAAGCCATCCACCTCTGAAATGCAGTCTTTGTACTTGTGCCCATCTATGCAGCACTCGATGAACTCCATGCTGTTCTCTGTTAGCGTCCCGGTTTTGTCTGTGAAGATGTACTCCACCTATAAGCACAAAGCCAGGCTGTCTTGCTGCACCCTGCAGCTGGACTCAGCACTGGGGAGGCTGCATCTCAGATACTGGGTTCAGTTTTGGGTCAAAGAAGGACAGTGAGGTGCTGGAGTGAGTCCAGAGAAGGGCAACAAAACTGGTGAAGGGTCTGGAGAACAAGGGCTGGTGAGGAGAGCCTGAGGGCACTGGGCATGTTTAGTCTGGCGAAGAGGAAGCTGAAGGGACACCTTCTGGCTCTCTACGACAACATGAAAGGAGGTTGGAGTGAGGTGAAGGCTGGGCCCTTGTCCCTAGTAACAAGTGACAGGACAAATGGAACAGCCTCAAACTGTGCTGGGGAGGTTTAGGTTGTATCAAAGGAAAAAAATTCTTTGCAGTAAGTATTACCAACCCCTGGAACAGGTGGCCCAGAGCAGTGGTGGGAGTCACCCTCCCTACAGGTATTTAAAAGCCATGGAGATGTGGTGCTGAGGGACATGGTTTAGGGGTGACCTAGCAGCACTGGGTTAACACTTGGACTTCATGAGCTTAAAGGTCTCTTCCGACCAAAATGATTCTATCCTAATCTGGCCCCCCAAAAAGATGCAAGTGCCCCACAGGGCTTACAACACTGCATAGTTCTGTTACTTTGCTCTACAGAGCAGCTCCTTCATTTTTTCAGCCCTTTGCACAAGTGGCTGGAGGCAAGTCCCAAACACTTAAAATCTATTTCCAGGTTCTTTGTTTTCCCCTCACCCTCTCCACTGGGCCCTTTGCTATAGGCTCCTACTGCTTATACAGCTGCTGCTGGGCTGCTGCCTCCTCTGAGGGATTATCATCTTGGTCCTGTATTTAAATTAAAGATTTGCTACTCCAAGTGTATTTTTGTTTTCTTTAAAAACAAAAATATACGCAGGAGGCATTATCCATACCCTCTGCTCAGTGTCTCTGAGAAGAAAGGGAAGCCTGAGCTGCGGCTGCATGCGCCCAGAGATGACTGGGCAGACAGTTTTATTACTCCTCAAAGAGACAAAGGATTTTAAATTTTTTATTGAAGCAGTGCAAACAAACCACCCTGACACGCAGAGCGCTGCGCCTGATATTCCCCAATATGGAAACAATTGGCATGACCCAGATCCTGCTCTTTCATGCACTATTTATAACCTTATCCCTTTCACAGAGAGAGGAGAATCACATTAAATGGAAAGTGCCACCAAACCAGCTGAAGCTCTGCCCTGAGGGGACCACGAGGGACTGCCACAACAAGGGTTCCTATCAGGGAGGACATTTCCATCCAAACAGAGCATGATCTGACCTGCCCAAGCTCCTCGTTCAGGTCCGAGGTGTTCACCAATGCTCCCTCTTTTATTTCCTCATCATACATCTCCTTATCCCAAGAGATGAAGAAGGAGCCCAAGAACTTCTGCATCTCTACTGTGACGTACATAGAGACTGGGATAATGAAATTGAAAAGGACCATAAATGACAAGAAGTCCGTGAACATCCGCAAGACCTGCAATGGAAACAGAAGAAGATGATGCAGTCTGTGCCTGCCAGCTGTAACTCAGGGGCAGTTTACAGCAACACTTTTGGGGTTTCCAGCAGCTTTGCTTTTAACATTCATTCAATAGAGGGAAAAAAAAAAATCCACCTGAAAAGGAATACAGCTAAGATGCAGGGCCAAATTCCATTTTCCTTTGATGCAGAACACCTCAATGTCTTCTATAAGGTATAACACCAGAGGGTATATGAGGGTATAACATCAGAGTACATCTCACTGCTTCACGGTGGCCAAAATGATGTTTTATTCAAGTGTGTTCCTCTAAAAATATATTGGTACGGGCTTATTCTGGTCTCTGATTAGAAACATGGAGCAAAAGGCCTGAGATCAGTCAGGCTATGGAGAGGGTACAAATGGTGTAGTGTCAACCCTGCAAGTCCTACTCAATAATCCATCAAAACAGCCAAGTTGTAAGCACTTACACTCAACTTTTTCAGGCTTGACTGCCTATGCCTCAGCGAGTTAAGAAGCTGGTTGATGTGGCCTCAATTTAAGTTTAGCTATTCAAAGCTGAAGGATAGCTTGAGTTCAGATAAGGATCCAGGTTGAATCAGCTGCTGCATTTTTGTAACTCACAGTACTTATGCTTTGCCTTGCTCCATGCAAGCACCACCCTAGACAAGCATGAGGGAAGCAGGAAGTACACTGCAAGCAGCAGGAGAGGTTGAAGGGAATGACAGCACCTTCAGCAAGCAAACAGGGCTGGAGGTTTCATCATTGGATGAAACAAAACCATTCAGAATAAATGAGGCTTAAGAGGTGGTGCCAAAATACAAATCCACTTACCTTGAACGTGTCTCTCTCTTTTTTAGTTTTTTCATTGTACCAAGGCTCATCATTAAACGGATTACTCTGCCAGACATATTTCAGAGTGGTGCACACAGTAGCCTTGCTCAGCAGGATGCACAAATAGACTATCAAGAAAGCGTTGATAGATCTGGAAAATAAAAAGTTTCTTCTGTAAATTCTTCCAGCTATTTCTATCTAGAAAGTCAGGTAACTAATAGGAACAAGACTTCCTTACTTTTAAGTAGAGAATTACAGAACAAGTGCTTTTGACAGTACTGATATTTAGGGTCAGTTCAGGTATTTTAACACTTTTTTTCCCTGTTGGTTTGTTTTTGTAAATCAAAAAAAGTAATGCAGGTTCTTGCAAGAGATTCTTAATCAAATACACAGCTTTTCTGTGCAATCAGAGAGCATCTGAAACAAAAGGCAGCAGATTAGGGGATTATTTCTGCAAAAGTCCTCCGCAAAAAAAACACCCCAACGGCTGTTATGGATTTTCTGCCCACTATAAATACTCACTTTTCTACAGCAGACCGCTTCTGAGATTTCCCTTGGTAGTTCAAAGCCATTTTTGTTTCCATTCCAGTATAGACTGCAACTCCTACAGGGTATTAACGCAGAGCTCATAAGGGACTGGCAATCCCAGAGGGACCCAGCTTGCACTTAGCTATAAGGGGCATTAACATTTACATGAAACTTGAAAGAAACATCACCCAAGGACTGTTCAAGTATAGAAACCTAAATAATGTAAGTGCAGATACCCCAGAGCACTGAGCAGGAGCCTACAGATCACATACAGTCAGGGAAAACATCAGTCTTCCACCACAGCCATCATCCTCAAGCAGGAGTGGCTTGGACTGTGATTCTAGCACACATTTTCAGCACAGAACGTGGGAACAACTCCCTGCACTTCATATCTCAAGCAAAAATAAAAGCTTGCTGAGGTGTATTAACACAACCTGCACAGCCTGGCAGCACTGCAGCTATAACCAGCATCTCCCCATTTCACCCTGTCAGCTTGCATACTTAATATAACTATAGCCCAGGCAGACAAGCAGCACAGAAATATTTTCCCTCTCCAGATTTAGTGATGAACATCTACACTTGTCATCATCTATCAGAACTATTAAAAAAAAAAAAAGAGATAAAAACTCTTTACCATAAATTTTCTTGGTATTTTTGAGGGTAGCACCTTTCAGTAACAGGTTTTCAGGACCCAAAGACCTAAATGAAAAAAGTGACAATATTACATTGCTCAACAAACATCCCAACTGCTTTATCATTTAGACCCAGAGACAGCTTATAAAGCTAAACAGATTTCTTTAGGTCTGATTACTTGTGTGTTAAATCAGGCATTGTTTGAGTTTGGTTTTCTCTTTATATACTTCTACTTCCATTTCATCCCACACAGACTACTCCTGGTGCTCAGAGTTCCACATTTAATGAGGGATTAATAGTAAGGCTTTGGAGGAGTAAGTGAAAAATGTTCAGATCTAGTATATTCCAGTACTTATACAAAACCTGGATGTTAAAGTGTTGAAAACCTGTCCATGCCAGCACAATCAATGGCACCAAAGCCAATGGCTTATTTTACTCCCATTCATGCTTTTATTCCTCTTCAAAAGCCCCATCCATCACTCTCTGTTTCTTCTAGGTGCCCAAGTAGATCCACCACAGCATGAAACATGGTCAGCATTCCGCTAGTGACAGCCATCTGGTTTTCATGACTTACAAATGTTATTTACTTATTTTCCCCCCGCCCCAAAACACTGCGATTAAATTTTTGCTTTCCCTCAAAGCAGTATTTTACAACTGCCTGGTAGAATTGTTTCCTCATCACAAGGATGTTATCAGGTTAGTTCTGCTTCCCCAGGAGGTGCTCAGACAAATTACAGGATGGCAGAAGAGTGGACGTATTAACTATGAGCCTCTCAAGAATGAGATCCTTTAAATTTGATGTAGATGCCAAATCGCTTTAAGAAGGGCCAGCAATATGGCTGCAAGACCAACCTGGCTACAGGCTCCTGGTTGCTTTTGTAGATGATAATTCTTCCAACAAATCTGCAGGTAAAAACATGAGAAACATTTATAACAAACACATTAACATGATATGGACATACTGAAAAATAAAGACTCTGAAAAGAGATGAAAGCAAACATGTGAATGAGTGCAGTTGGGAGTTAAGTGTTTCAGAGGGGCAGCTATGCCCAGAACAGGCAGAACCCATGCACCTCCCATGGCTGGGGAAGTCTTCTCAGCTGCTGTCCACTAATGGAGCAGCAGTACCCAGCCACACCTACACATCCACCACATACCCATTAGAGTGCCACAAATCCCAGCACAACTCCTTCAAAGGATTTTATCACAGATTGCTTACATCTGGACGTCATTCAGCACAAAAGCATTTTACCTGGGAGGCATAGTGGCCTAAAAACAGGCACATGGACAATTACTATAGCTGAGATGACAAAAAAAGAGTTCATTACACTATGGCACATGTTGCACCAGGAAGGTTTTGCTGCAAAGAAACCAAGTCCTGAAGAACTGGTGTGTTGACTTTGTCTCTTCATATAGAAGAAGCCTGCCAGCTTATTCCTGCCTCAAGAAACTTTTTGCTTTGATGAAAAGGAAATGCCCTTTGCTTTGCTGAGCTGTAATTATTAATAATTAGTAATAATTTGGCCACAACAACCCCATGCAGAGCTACAGGCTGGGGTCGGAGTGGCTGGAGAGCAGCCAAACAGAAAANATTATTATACTCCCTAACCACTGGTGCTCAGGTGTCTGCAGGAAGATGGGACCAAGCAGTGAAAGGGCAGGAGGAGCAGACTCACTTGTAGAGGTCAGGCTGTGGCTGTTCACATTCAATGGTGGCAGTGAGGGCATCGATGGCTTCATCCGTACAGAGCACGGTGGTATCCCGCACCGCGTAGTGAGTCTGGGCAGAGGAGCACAGGCAAACTGAACACAACCCCCCAGCAACACCACCCATCTCCAAATTCTACACCATATTACTTAAAATGCCACCATGCAAAGGCTTGTCGCCCCCAGCAGCCCACCAAAGCCCTCACTCCATGCCCACAAAGTGGCTGAAGCATGTCTCAGGTGAAGATTGAAGTCAACAAGCTTGAGAGAAACTCCAGGGGGAAGAAGCTGCTGGCATGCAGTCAGGCATGCACCAAAAGCAGATCGGCTCTGGTTTTTCCCCAAAGACCTGCAGCCACCCCAGCTGGGGTGGGAGGAGGAGGCTGCAGGTGCCCCTGGGGTGAAGGGGCTCTAGGGAACCATGCATCCTCCCACTCTTGAAGGTAATTAGACTCCAGCTCCAGTGCCCAGGGACCAGGCATCGTGCTGGCAGACTCCAATCTATTTTTAGCAGCTGCTGCTGAGAGGGTTCATCTCTCACAATTAACTGGAAAGCCCACGAAGGATCTGCTCACTGCCTTCCAGGTTCTATTTATAGCAGCTACTCAGAGCTCCAAGTCACGGCAGGCTGCCTCAATCTATCTTCATAAACAAATTCATTAAAAAGCTTCCTCCACTCCTCACGTTTGCCTTCCCCTCCTTGTACATCCTGAGAGGAACTGTTGTGACACATACTGCAGTTGTGACATTATAAATAGGCACCTTCAAGCCATTTTGGTAACCTGCCTAGCTTTTCCTGTTGGAAGTGGGCACCCAGACACACACTCAGCCCTGGAATCAATCACAGCCATCATGAAACTCAACCTCAAAGTGTTCCTACAGTGCCCAGTATCAATCCCAACGCTTGCAGGGAGTTTTGCATTTGCTGCTCCCTGTCACCATGGATGCTGTGCAATTACTGAGTGATGCTTCAAAGCTGCCTCCTAATCAATTCCACAATCTTTACATCCTCAGTCCTTAGTGCATTTAGCAAGCACATCTCCTTTTAGATAACGTGCAACTCATGATCTGTGCTTCAAAGACACAGCCCTGACAAAAATCCCTTTTATAGCTCAGCTCCAGTTTCACTTCACCAGGCACCTTTCCCATACCTCAACCTGCCAGGCCCCAAACACCAGAAAAACCCCTACCAGGTAGGCAGCAGATAAGCAGATATTTGTGCAGATGAGGCTTTGCGAGCACCCAAATGCGCTTCCCTCGACCTCCTTTTGCAGCAAGCTCTGGTTCCTAATGTTTGATCTGGTTCCCCAACAGCACTTGCTTTTCTATTCCCTCTTCCCTTTCAAATTCATCTTCATCTTGTCAACAAACAGCTGACACCTTCCAGTCACCTACACAAATCCATAAACCAGAAAAAAACCCAGCACCTCAGTGCCTGATACAGAAATTCAGCATTGCACTTAAAGAGTCTCAAAAGTAAGGAAGAGCCAAGACTCTGCACAAATTATGTCAACTCATGCATGTAAAACACCTGACACAAAGAAGCAATTGATTATTTAACACGGTTACCTATTTTCAGCCTCAAGCCACTTCAAAGTTTCACCTCTCTTCACCAGTGGAACCAGTATGGTGCACCAGCACTGCATCAGCTACCGCACAAGATTCCCAGCACCAATTAGCAGCCACCCATAAAGGGATGAGCCACAGAGCCCATACAACACAGATCAGATTGACAGTGGCATTCCTTCTGACTTCAGAGTGTGCCAGAATGCATCATGTCATTTCAAATGCATCTTCCAATTTTACTACCACAGTTGCTAGTATCTATATAAATATTTATCAACCACAAGTACAACCAAATGCTGGTGTCTTCTGAGGTATGGAAGGTTTTTTTGTTGTTGTTGCTACCTCTTTCTCTAGTTTAGAGATGAGAGGGATGAATAAAGAAAAACTGGAGAGAAGATTCCTCTTCAGCAAGCCTAGTACTAAATTTCACTGCTTGATTCTGAGAAAGGGAGAGAAAGGAAAACCCCAGAAGCAATGTTTTTCTCACGCCAGTGAAAAATTCCCTGAACAACTCCAGACATACTGCCTCAAAAAGTCCCAAATCTCACTGGAAAAAGCCTCAGTTAAATAACAAATGCATTGGCAGGTAGAGGAAAGGGAGTAAAAACAGCTACAGGCACTGCTGTATCGACACGAAGAGCAGGAGTAGGGAAGCACGAACACATTGCCCATGATGGGCAGTAAGGCAAAGTCATCCCAACAGAGACTCAATTTGGGGCAGTGCCAGCAGAAATGGCTGTTGGAGACCAAATGGAAAACAACCAATCCCCAGGGGCTGCAGGGCTGACGCACTGGGAGCAGATGGAGGGAAGAGTTGTTAAACACAGCCGTACAACCACGGGGATGGGCTCCACTGGAGCAGTCTCCAGTCAAGTGCCGTCTTGAGTGGCAGCTCCAGGCACCTGAGTAGCCCCCACAGCAGTGGCTCCCAAACACTGCCCAATCCATCCCCAACATCACCTTGAAATTGGACTCGCCATCGAGACTCGCTGTAGTGACGTAACAGGTCCCATCAACGCTGCTCGAGGCCAAAAATATCAAGTCACAGGGGAAGGTCTCATCTGCTTTCACCTCTACTATGTCTCCAACCTGGAAACAAGGGAACACTTACGTGAAAAGCTCTCTTGGTTGTCATTAGACGGTTATGGATTTAGCTTTTCTCAAAGCCTAGAAGAAATTACCTCAGCTAAAAGGGAAATTAGGGTTCCAGAAGTGTGTAAGTCCCCAAGCTTCACTGCAGAGCTCAAAGAGTTGTTCTGGCCCAGCACGGAGCCAGAGTGCCAATGTGGCACCATTAGCATTCATTTCTCTGCTGAATCTAGGTGGAGTAAGAGACTGCACTTGTCTGAAGTGTGGTGTGATAAATTAACGTCAAAGCTAAGTGTACTTTCCTGGTGTCCTTGGAAGAGTTGGAAATAGAAGAGGACTGTCTGTCCTGGAGAAGTGCAAAACGCTGACAGATCTGTCACTTGTCAGCCCTGCTACAGCTTTTGTGAGACAGCTTTTCAAAAGCAATCAAACAAAAGCAGTTTCACTCCTTAACAGGGAACGGCTCTCAGAGCATTTTGTCTGAAAGTGAGCATGCCAGGGCAGATCTAACCACAGCACATCTCTCATCCCTTGTCCCTGCCTTGCCACACGCCCACATGTTCCTATCAGCTTCACAATAACCACACACAAGTTCTGCTAACCGTTACCTTGATTTTTTCACTCTCTTTCTGCACTTGCTTTGCATTTTCCACAATGAAGACATTGCTTTTGTTCACTTCATTGTCAGCTCTGTGCCTCAGCCAGTCTTCGTATCCCTAGGCACACAAATAGAGCAAACAAGCTTGTAATGAAGCAAGGAAACTATGAAAGAGGGTAAGTGGGATGGAGAGAGAAGGAGAGCTTAAAAAAATGCCAAATTAAGTATTTCTCAGACCTCCTTCATGCCTGACAGAACATCAACCAGAGGAGCTCAGACTGAAACAATTTATTTTAAAACCTTCATACCTTCAGAACAGGTTAAAATATCACACACAAATAATCTATATGCAGTGAATGCAAAGAGCAGCTAAACTCCTGTAACATGTTTCTATTCTTCTCAGCATTGGCAGGAACAGGGTGATAATGTGAATAAAACACTTAGCACCCTGCAACTATTCCCTATGGTAACAGAGGATGAGACTCCTTCAGTTTTTACTGAAAGAATTAAACATTCAGGTTTGAAGAAGATGGATTTTACTCTAGCTCTCCCTTTCTGGCTCCTGAAGGAGAAGCTTCTTTTATCACTCAGTCCTTCTGCAGAGGAAATTTTTAACGGCACATGCACGCGGTGGGAGGAAAAAGGGCTTTGAATGGCACCAAAAGATAAGGCCTACGTATTTTCAGGACTGAGTGGTGGAACAGAACCTGTCCTTTCCATTGATCAACACAGGAGCAGAGCATGGGCTATATTTGGAGCACATCTCTGCATCCTGCAAAGACTTAGAGAACATTTCTAAAAAGAGAAGAAAAATCCAAGTAAAGCCAGAACTACAGCAGTAACCTTTCCTGACCTCACTGCTTGCTTTCAGTAGTACAGAGAGAGATGTTTTATGTTGCTAAAACAAGAGAGACCAACAACCATACTCAACATGCACCCTCTCTTGAAAAGCACCAGCCTGTTTTGGTGACTTGCAAGTATATTCCAAACCAAGCTCATAATTTTCTCCATTACATGTCCCAACGAGCATTTTCCTCTCCTCAAACTGATTTTTTACCTGTTTGATAGCTGTGACAGTAATGACAAAGAAGAGCGGGAGGCCACTGGTCACTGGGCTGGTTGGGGTATCCACTATCACCTGCAGAGACAAAAAAAAAAAAAAAACCAAAACCCATGACCTAAAAAATAAAGTATTGCTGACAACTGGATTTCAGGCAGCAGAAGAAACAAAAATTCTGGTAAGTGGGGAAAATCCCACTGTGGCAAGTTGCAGTCCAGCAAAGGAGGAAGGGAAGGTAGGGTCATATAAGAACAAGCACATCCCCAGAAGAGCTCTCCATCTTGATTAGACTGCAATACCTCTTCCTGAAGACCATGGGATATTCTCAGACAAGAAAAATCCTATCAGAAGCAACTTAAACCTAAATTTGCTCTAGTGGGAAACTAAAAGCCTGGATGAATGGGCTGCTGGAGATGACATACACAAATACTACTCAAAATGTAGAGGCCAAGGAGCCTGCTACCACCATGGGATGTGCTAGAGAGGACTGAAGCTGTGAAGGAGGATGGAGCAGAGACATGAAAAATACCCTCAGCTTCTCACTGAGCTGAAGGAGGGACATTCTTCCTCTTGGGCAGTGAAAACAGGAAACATCTTAGCCTTAAAACATGGCTGGTTATGAGAGGGAGGACATCACCAGTCATCTTTAGCCATCCTGACCCTTGGAGCTTAAACCCAAATTTCCCAGGAAAACCAGCCTGAATTACCAAGGAAATACACTGCAGAATGGAACATGAATACTGAAGCAAAACAGAAAACCACATTTTGCCTCTAAGGTCTCAAATTTGGACTTCAGAGCACGATTTGAGAAGAGTGACCAGACAAGCGTTTCGGGGTGGATGGTTGGTTGGATCCTTCCCCAGATTGCAGTGATGCTTGAGCCAGCTCCACAGCAAAACCCAAGCCCCTTCATCATTAATTAAACCTTGAGGTTGTAGGAAAGTGCTGTTTCTTCTTCACTCTAGCATGACTTAGCTTGAAGGGTAAGAATGGCAAAAACAGGTTCATAACTACAAAGGAGTATCATAGGAAGAGGAAAAGTTGCACCTTTGTCCCACCTTTCAAACCAGGCCACACAGAATTGGCAATTTTTCCTGCTGTCTCCAGAGAGGACAGGAGCACAAGAGACAGATGGTGAAGGCTGTGATGAAAGGGATGGGGAAGCTCAGCAGAAAGGCTTTGTGTCCCCACAAAGGGACTTTGTCTCCCTTCTCTTGTTTGTGCTTCCCTAGCACGCTCACAAACAGCAGCATCTGGATATTTATTGTTTTAGGCTGCCTGGAAAATGCTGTGTTAAGGACAGGACTGCTCTTATCAGCTAGGAGGAAGCTACGTGGACAATTTTAACTCTCTGAAATGCTGTGCACTGCAACTTTACCCTGCACTATTGGATCAGAAGAGAAAAGAGCCAGAAGATACTGAAGTGGAAGAGATGCACCACAAGAAGCATCCAGGTAAGTGGTATATAAGTAATGTGAGGGTAAACAGAGATAAACACAACAAGCACAAAGCCCTGACTCACTCAAATGGGTGTAAGATGTGTGCAAACAAAAAGTCTGATAAAAAACAGACTTTGGAGGACTAATCTTGAGTGAGGATGGGGTCAAGTATTACATGGACACATCACATACAGCACAGGACAGACACTCATCTAGGTGGCATCACAGAAGTTTAAGCCATTCATCCAAAAGTTATCATGGAAAAAATTGGACAGACCTTGGAGATATAAAAAGACTTTTAACTGAGAAGGGCAAGGAAAAAGAGCTCTTGCTGCCCAGGGGGAAAGTTCTCTGCACTAGATAGATGCAGCTGTATTTGTTTAGGCAAACAATCCAATTTCTGTCCATGCAAATACTGTATTACAGACACAGAAACACAAGTGTTAGCTAAAGTCCCCAAAATAACTCATTTATCTATTTGGAAACTGCACTCAGTGCACAGCCCACAGCTGGATACTGCTCTTCCCCTTTGAGGGTGGTGGAAAGTAAGACTCCTTTGAAGATATTTTTAGCTGTTTTAGAACTTCAACACCTTCATTTGGAGCCACTTAAAAGTGACAAGACCCGCATGTTACTTAGTAGCTTCTTCCTAACTCATTGTTTAGGAGACTCACAGTCCAGAAGTCATCTCCATTAATCAAAAGGGACATTTTTCATTCCTGACACCTCCTAAATTAGCTTAGTGCCATCAGCCTCATCTGTCTACAAATGCACTTAGATTATGCTTACTCCAGGTCAGCCATTCCTACCAGCAGTTTACCTGCAGTTCCCTTTGAGCGTGACAAGAGACAAACCAAAGACACAGCTACTTGTAACCCTGTCGGTGCACTAATTGGGGTTTTATGTTTAAAGTATGTGCTCTCTCAGGAGCAGGAGCTCAACTGGAAATCACAGAGAGTCGCAGACATTGTGAGAAAGGCTTTCAGCAGCAGGCAGAGCAGAAGCAACAGGCAATTCCCCAAGG
The DNA here is from genome assembly GCA_013399055.1 of Ramphastos sulfuratus. Lineage (NCBI taxonomy): Eukaryota > Metazoa > Chordata > Aves > Piciformes > Ramphastidae > Ramphastos > Ramphastos sulfuratus. The sequence continues at coordinate 79,402 of WBNM01020658.1, forward strand.
GAGGTGATACTTGGCTCCTCACAGCATGCAGGGCAAATCCATTGTTTTAAAACAATTTAAAGATAAGCAGCAACATTTAAGCTATAGATGTCATTTATCAAGGCATAACCCTTGGTATTTCAAGTGAATGGAGTGGCCCCCAGTGCTTTTTTAAGGGAAGTGACAACTCCAGAACAACCAGTGCTCATGGCCAGTCGGTTAGTCTATAGGGCAGCAAGCCCATTAGTGCTGTCAGGTTGGGTTTTGTCCGGTTGGGTTTGTTTTATCTCTAACAGAACCTGAGGGCTGCTTCCTTATTTTAGAGATGCTCGTGGAGTAAAAACAAGGAGGTACAGCCAGGTTTCTTCACTCATCTGCATACACCTGTGCCTAAAATAGGTAAGCAGCTGGGCTGCAACTGATTTTGTAGAGAACAATCAAGAACACGCCACGTTCCTCCTGGCCAGAAGGTCAGCAGATAAAAAGTGATACTGCATCACTAAATGGCCAGCTACACAAAAGAGACAGCCTGACTCCAGGGCACTGCTGCAGTTTAAGGCAAATTACAAATGCACTCTGACAAAATGGAGCAGCGCCAGTGAAATGAAGAGATGGAGAGGAGCCAGCTGATGACCCTTCATACAACACTGCCAGCAGTCATCCTCAGTCCTTATCTTGGGATCCCTTGCTTCTGCAACAGCCACCACAGTGACAATGAGCCATAGTCCGTTACTGTAAGGATAAAACATATTAGACACTCCTCTTTTAAACATGCAGCCCAGAAGAGAGCAATATCCCAGACCTGAACCACTAAAACCCAGAGAAGCCATCCAACAGGAGGCTGTTTGCAGTAGCTGCATGGTGTCATTTCATTTGCTGGAGTAGAGTTTTGCTGCCCATTTTTAGCCCTAGAGCAGGTTTGTCTGCTGAGTCTCAGGCCTGAGGATTTAAAAAGGTGAGGAAATGCACTGCAATGAGTCTCCCACGCACATTTTGTCAGCCTGCTTTTCTTGGTTGACAGAACAGAAAAATAAGTCTTCAGGGCTGCTCAGGATTTGCCCCTGAAGCAAAAGCACAGAGCAGAAAAAGTTTAGCCATGTGTACATACTGTGTGTGCAAGGCAGCTTTCTCCACATTCCCAAAGCTCATGCATACTGAGTACAGCCTCTCTTTCCTGCTTGCCTTCAAACTCACTACAGCTAAGATAAGCAAATATCACACAGTTTGCTTAAATACAAAGTCATAAAAGTGACAAAAACTTTGGATTTTTTTTCTGTAGCATCAAATGTAATTTTTACCACTGACTGATCTTAATGGTTAAAGAATTAAGATTTAATTGTTTCAGCACTCATTCAAACATCACCTCTCAACATGTTAATTGTTATTATGCCTTGGATGCTGTGCTTGAATTTTAACAGCTTCCAGCTGTAAAAAAAACCAAACCAAACCAAACCACTTGGAAGCACGAGAGTTGCTTTGGAACCTTTTTTTCAACCTCCACTTACCATCAGAAGGCAAATAAACCCCACCCTTGGCATCAAGAAACTCTTACCTGCACAAGAAAGATGATGAGGAAGTAGAAGTTGGCAATTCTTCTAAACTGCTCAAACAGGTTCTTCGGGAGGAAGTTCCATAGGGTGTACTGCAGGGAGAGAGGAGGGCTCACAAAGAGACCAAGGCACAGGGCTGACTGCAGACTTTGGCTACAAAAATGAGAAGGATCTGCACCAAATAGGAAAGGAGTTTTCCCTTTAACCCAGCGTGAGCACCACAACAAGCTGCCTTGAGCAGCCCTGGCCTGACTTGAAGATGGTGGAGGGTACAAAAAAGTTAAAAGCAACAAATTCTGCTTCATCAAGCAACTTCTAGACAGGCATTTGAAGAGACCTGATTTTGTGAAGAGGTAATCTACAGCGGGGAGATTTGTATTCTCAAATTCCAGAATCCACCTTAGTTTTTGCAGTTCTGTTTAAAAAAAAGCCAGGTTGTTCATACAAATTTGTTATTAGGTTGCATCTCATTATTATTAAGAAATCATTTGCTTTGGAAGACACGTGAAATTAAAGAACAACATGGAAACTAATAGGTCTAATATCTGATCTTTCAATCTGCCTCAAAGAATAGTGAGCAGCCAAGACTTAAGACTGATGCCCAATTAATTATAAAAAGAGACTGGTCAGGTAAGAAAAGTTCGTGCCTAGCAAATAGAAACAGGAAAAAAGAGAGCCAGGACACACCAATGAAAATAAATCAGGGAAGAACTAAAATTAGTGCTAAAAACAAATCATTTGTCAGAGAGAACTGAAACAGGGGAAGGTGTCCTCTCTCTGAAGGACCCTCTTGCATGCCAGGGAAATGTCAGTGAGAACATTACAGGAGTTAAATATGGTTAGACTTGAACTTCCTCAGCATAAACTCAGGGAGCGCAGAGACATAAAAAAATAAATAAGACCCAAGCTGTATAAAAAGGAGAGGAAACCCTCCCCCCTTACAGCTCAAGGAGACTAAAACTGAAGCTTAACTGTATGCTGAGTATTATGAGTCCCAAGCAATACGTATCCAGCTGTGTTGACAATATCAGATGCCACTTGTTTGATATTTTACTCCAATTGGCTCCCAATCATTTGAAACAGCTTCACGAATGTCACGGAAAAAAAGTGAAGCAGAAGGCAGATGAGCGTCATCACAGTTCTCCACCATAAACAAAAGCTGCATTAATACTCTATGAATGTTTCCCCTTTCATCTAAAGGGATAAACAGAGCTGGTTATTTTCGTCCAATCTCAAGAGAGGAAAACCCCATGGGAAGGAGGGGAAAGGGAATCATATTTTTCTGTTCATTCTAAAAAAATAATTCCCACTCCCTTTTGGAAACCTGAGTTGGTGTTGACTTGTGCAGCATTACACTTAACCTGTCCTTCTTTCCCAGAGAGCATCACTAAAAAAAAATCCCAAAAAAAGCAAACCCACAAACCCAACGTGCCCATGTGTTTTGCTCTGATCCAGCCAAAAGGAACAGGAATACACCCACAATGGGACAGACAAGAAGAAAAAGTATTAATGGAGAGGTTGGAGCTGTGGTGTAAAGTATGTACTAGGCTCCTCCACTTGCTAAGAGACCTTTATATTCATCCTTAAGGAGTTGTGGCTGCTCCCTCCCTGGAGGTGTTCAAGGCCAGGTTGGACAAGGCCTTAAGTGACCTGTACTAGTGGAAGGTGTCCCTGCCTATGGCAGGGGGTTGGAACTGGATGATCTTTGAGGTCCCTTCCAACCTTACGGTTCTATGCCTATGATTCTGTACTCTGCCCTGGTACTTGAGTACTATGTTCAGTTCTGGTCACCACAATACAGGAAAAGCATTGAAGTCCTGGAGCATGTCCAGAGAAGAGCAACAAGACTGTTGAGGGGTTTGGAGGAGCAGTTGAGGGAGCTGGGGTTTAGTTTGGAGAAGAAAAGACTAAGGGGAGATTTTATTATTCTCTACAACTACCTGAAAGGAGGTCGTAGCAAGGCCAGCATTGGTTTCTTCTCCCAAGTAATCAGCAACAGGACTAGAGGAAATGGGTTTAAGTTGTGCCAAGGGAGATTGGAAAAAAATTCTTTACTGAGAGAGTGGTCAGGCATTGGAAAAGGTTGCCCAGGGAGGTGGTGGAGTTGCCATCCCTGAAGGTGTTCAAGGAACGTGTAGATGTGGTGCTTCAGGATATAGTTTAGTGGTCATGGTAGTTGGGTTATGGTTGGACTTGATCTTAAAGGTCTTTTCCAACCTTAATGATTCTATGATTCCAATTCAGTGTATCTCCATCATACAAAATCAGGGTGAACACACCAGCAGGGAGCAGACAGACACAATGCATCTAGACCAGCAGAGCAGGCTCACCTTGGAGGAGACAATTCTGTTGTCGCAGAACTTCTGTGCCACGTACGCATCTGTTTCCGACACAGGACGGTGCCCGACCACCACAGTGCGTGTCCCAACTCGCTTCTCTTCCCCAGCACACTGTTGGGCAACCAGGGAAGGGAAAGATTAGCAACTAGCTCAAAAAAACCTCAGTATTTGGATTTAATAGCTTCCAGTTTCCAAATGCACTGTCCTGTTACAAATAAGGCAGCTGGATCCACGAAAAATTCACTTCTCTACCCCAGCACAGAAAAGGAAAAGGTACATCCTGGACTAGGATTGAGGTCCTGTTCTGGCAAAGGAGTTGGACTGTATGATCTTCAGAGGTTCCTCCCAAACCCTAAACAAGGTATCCAAATGAACTGAAAGTCACAGTGCTCTACTTCAGTGTAACTCTCAAATACCAAATTTCCAGCTTCCTGTAAGTTCATTTACAAACCCTTGACAAACTTGTGACTTTGTCCTTGTCAGTGCCAGCAACCCTGGGAAGAAGGCTCTTGGGTGGATGGTGCAATGCCACGGGCTCCATTTCCATCAGCTTTCAGCTGCAGGCTGTGCAGTACACACAAGGGTCTCTGTGGATCAGTGAAGTCTATTTTCAAAAGCAACGCAACTGTCCAACAGTTTAAATGTTGGCTTTTCATTCTGTCCAGTATCTGGACTAGCCTTCCAGTATCTGAAAGGGACCTACAGGAAGGCTGGGGAGGGACTATGAGGTCGTGCAATGACAGGACAAGGGGCAATGGGTTTAAACTGGCAGAGGGAAGCTTTAGACTGGATGGCAGGAGGAAGTTCTTTACAGTGAGGGGGGTGAGGCACTGGCACAGGTTGCCCAGGGAGGTTGTGGCTGTTCCCTCCCTGGAGGTGTTCAAGGCCAGGTTGGACGAGCCCTTGAGTAACCTGTACTAGTGGGAGGTGTCCCTGCCTATGGCAGGGGGGTGGAACTAGATGATCCTTGAGGTCTCCTTCCAACCTTACCATTCTATGATTCTCCTTGTGCATAAAATGTCCCTGTTACAGATACTTGCAGCCAAGGCAGGCGACCTGGCTAGCACCAGGAAGCATTTTGCAAGGTTGTACTTAAAGTTATCAAGGCAATTAAAACACCCACTAAGAGCAGATGGAGCAGGGAGGTGAAAAAGAAATGGTCTTAAGGCAGGCTAAGGTTATCACAGAGTTAAGGTTTTGGATTTTAAAACATGAGCAGGGAAGACATTTGTCACTGTTGATGGTTCAAGGCCATCAGCGGGCAGCAGAGCTGCTAAAATACCAACAGATGCTGCCCATACTCCACTTAGTCTTATTATTCCTCAAGCCTAGAATTTGTTTGCTTTGAAGTTCAACCAAGGCAGGTACCAAAAATGCCAAATCCCTACCATGTGTTAACTGCTCAGGACGGGTGCAGACTGCCATGGGTGGATGCCCTGGTGTGCCCCAGGTCTGGCTCAGCACCCCAGTTGTCTGAAGGGCCCACTGCAGGCAGCTTAGCAAGCTGCAAGCAAAACCTAGCTGGAGAAAAGGTGCTTTGGAAACAGCCACACTAAGACAGCAAGGCCCAGGAGTAACTGCTGCTGGGGACAAGGATTGTAGTTGTGTGTTTTATACAAGCCAACCTTCTTCGCCTGAATGGATCCTGCTGCCCAAAGGAAGCAGCAGATCTTCCTTCCTCTGCTCCCACCCATGTCTTCAGCATCTTTAATTAAAGATGTGGCTTTACACTGTGCCCAAGCCCAGTTTGGTGTGCTGACTGCTCTTGCTACAGCCATCCTCAGACCTCCAGCAGTTGATGCTCAAAGCAGAATAAAAGCTTCTCACACCCCTGACCTTGTTATAGAATCATAAAATTGTTTCAGGTGAGAAAGACCTTTAAGATCAGCAAATCCAACCACTATCCAACTTTATCAAGTGTCCCTGCACCTCCTGGATGCCATCAGCACCCCACCTCAACCAGGTGCAACCAGCTCCTCAAACACAGACTGAATAGGTACATGCTCCCATTCAGAGAATGCCACCACCCCAGCTTGGGATGGTCACCCTCCCAGCCTCAACACCTGCAGCATGGAACAGTACATCTTCTGAACTACAAACCAGATCCAAAAAATATTCCCTGATGTATTATGGAGCTGTGGGTCTCACCGACCTGCACCCCAGCAGCAGGAAGCAGAGCCATTCAATCCATGCCAGAGCAGCAGCAGGGACCAGAGACAAATTGTCCCCAAGCCTGAAGGCCCTATCATGCCCCTAGGCAGCAGCTGGAGCTGGGTGTGCCTGGCAAGCATCCCTCCAGCACAGGGAGGAAACAAGAGCTTCCCTTGCCCACACGGCCGGTCAAGCGATGGGAAGGAGCAGGGGTAAGGGTTTGCCAACACATGCATTGGCACGGAAGCAACAGAGCTCTGGTTAAAACACTCCAGGAAATACAGACGCAAGTATTCACTCTGCAAGACTATCCATAGAAAACAGGAGCATGTGAAGAAGGGAAGCCAAATCCCAGGTGTGGTGTCAGCTCACCAAGGCCGCTACTCTGTTCTACCACTAAGTTATCACCACCAATTCCTAGGTGGGTTTTTACCCCTCAACTCCTCTTCAGTCATTTAAAGCATCTCCTACAAAGATGATGGCAATCCCCTCCACAAGACATCAAAGCCCTCTACAGTGGCAGCAGTAAAAGTCCTCCCCTCTGTGGTCTAACCAGACTCCCATCACTCCTGGCACTCCATTTCCCATTCCCTTGGCCACCCCCTTGGTGTCACATCATCACATATCTGTACAAGCAGCTGAAAGGTTTCAAGTCATATCTCTCCACCTTTCCCCCTTCCCAGAAAGTGGGCACACACAACACCACCTACGGTGAGAAGCACGGGGTCAGCTTGGCAATTAAAAGCTGCTATTTTGATGAGCCCACCTTGAGTGGCTCACTGGGTCATTAATAGATTGCTATGTCTTAATAACAACTCTCAACAGAGACTTAGGAGGCTTAGGTGGCAATCCAGGCTTTGGGGAAAATTATAAAAGATGCAGATTAGCAGGGAGAGGATTTAGACGACTTTTCCCAACAGCCTTTCATCAAAATTGTAATACTGATGGTGAGAAAAAAAGAGAAAAGAGAAGGGAAGAAAATATTCCTTGGATACAATTCAAACAGTTGCCTCCTTGCCTGTTGGGGTGTTATCAAGCCCATGGTGCAGGATTCAGCAAGCAAAAAAACATGAGTTTGTTCTCTGCTGTTTAGAGCCAAGCCTGCCAAAAAGATTATTTAAGAACACAAACAATTGCATTTTCCCAACATTCACTTTACCACCTCTCTCTGCTCGAGGCAGAGTGCAGGAGTGCTGGGAGAACCAGAGGCACCAAAGATGAGTAATGTCAGACTGCCCATAGCCTCAGGACCATCTGGTGGAAAGCCACACTGTATCCTCCCACCAAATCATGAGGCTGTGGGGATGCTAGTAGGTGACTCCAGTCCCCTCTTTGCCATACCGCACTCCAGCAACCTAGAAGAGCTCCCAAGCAGCTAGCAGATGCAAAGCAGCAGCCTGGGAGATACAAAACAACAATCAGAGGAGGAAGAGAAGGAGGTAGTTGTGCTAAGAGCCACTGTCCTGTTTGCACCACTGGAAGACCAGCCTCAAAGATGTAAGTCTCTTGTTATCATAGAACGGTTTGGGTCGCAAGGGACCTTAAAGATCATCTAGTTCCAACCCCCCCGCTGGGACACCTCTCACTAGAGCAGGTTGCTCAAGGTCTTGCCTGACCTGGCTTTGAAGCCTCCCTGCGTGACCTATTCCAATGTTTCACCATCCTTACTGTAAAGAATTTCTTCTTAACATCAGTTTAAGTCTCCCCTCTTCCAGTTTCAATTCATTCCCCCTCACCCTATCACTACACATCCTTGTAAAACACCCCTCTCCAGCTTTCCTGTAGCCTCCTTCATGCACTAGAAGGCTGCTAGAAGACCTGTCAGAGCCTTTTCTTTTCCTGGCTGAACAGCCCCAACTCTCCCAGCCTGTCCCCATATGGAAGCTGCTCCAGCCCTGCCACATTTCAAGCTTCATTGCAGGGCTCCTGCTCTGCTTCCCCTGTGTTTAACCAAGCCCATCAGCGAGTCAATCTTTCAGCAGGGCATCCAAACCAGCTTTCTCCTGAAGGAGCTCAGCTGGAAGACAGCAGCCAGAGATCAAACACAAATCACAGGAGATAAAGATGAGGCTAGGAAGGCTGTTCTGCCAGGAACATCTTTCTGAGCTGGCAGCTCACTATCTGTCTTTGCTTCGCAGCTGGGGCAGGACCAGGTGCCCAGGCTGCAGTAATAAATAACCACACGGGCAGCAGTGCTGCAGGCATGTCAGGGCAAAGTGCTGCTGCTGGGATCCATTCTCAAGCCACGGAGAAATGCAGACATAGAACATACTTCTGCTGAATGCTTTGGTGTAACCCAACTTTCCTGTACTTGCGGCTTTGTACGAAGCCCAATTACCAGCAGCAGCTCCAAAAACGAGACATTAGGGATCATAATATTCTTATGTTGTCCAAATCTTAATTTGGACACCTACAAACATCAAGAAGGCGAGCTAAGGCTTGGATTTTGCTATAAACTTTTCTTTAAGGAGCTAGGAATAGGTACAATTTGAAGGTATCAGGCTAGGGCTAAAAAAGCGCAGGGATGCAACTAATGACCCAACGCTATTTACAACTTGAAGCTGCTGGAGCATTACATAGAGGTGGTGGAATTATGTCTGCAGCCCACAGTACTCCCTGCATTCTTCACCTGAGTTTGGACAAGCCTCCCTTCATGCCTATTTTCCTCTCCATCTACATTTTTCTCTGCATCTGCACTGGAACAGGCTGCCCATAGAGGTTGTGGAGTCGTCTTCTCTGAAGACTTTCAAGTCCTGTCTTGATGGCTTCCTGTGTGACCTGAGCTAGAGTCTATGGTCCTGATCTGGCAGAGGTGTTGGACTCTATGATCTCCAGAGGTCCCTTCCAACCCCTAACATCCTGTGATCCTTCTCCCACAGACATGTTCTGCCCCAGCACAACAGCCTTCCACAGAGGCTCCTCTTCACCCACCCTCCCATATTTCTGGGAATCCATCACAGCACCACGAACAGGACTCAAGCAGCTCTTCGTGAGTTGCAAACCTAGGTAAAAATTAGCCAGCCTGGATAAAAATTAATGGAGTTTGACCGAGTTCAACAGGAGAGGTGACCCTGTGCTCTGCAGCCACTGTTTATGAAGAGCTGCTCTAAGTGGGCTATTTCTAGGGCAGATGTTAAAAAGTAGTGTTTAATTATATCCTCCATATGGAAAACAAGTGTCTCTGCTACCTGCTGGCCCCATTTCCAGAAAAATAGTGGCAGACAAAAAAGCCACAATACCATTTGATTTACTAGTTTCAAATAGCACCTAAACCAGAGCTAACTAATAAAAAATTTACTCCTTTCACATTTGCTGAAGATATCTCCAAGTCACAAAGTAAACACAAACAACTCACAGAAAAAAAAATCCAAAACAACCACAAGCATTTGAAAAAAAAAAAAAAATCATCTCTGCTAAAACCAGAGATGATTATACAGTACAAGTACAAAGCTCAGGCATGTGAATGAAACCATAGTTTATATTAAATATATGCAAAAGAAAGATTAAATCACATTACTGGTCTTAGATCTCATGAATAGTTTAAAGTCTAACCACTGTTGCATTGTTTCATTTATCATAAAAGTAATGGAGACTACCTGATTTACAGAAAGAGCTTACAAAAAAATAACACCACTACCTTCCAAAACAGCCTGTTCTAGCTCCTGTGTCACTCCCAGAACCACAAAAAAAACCAAAAACAACCCCCCAAACCCTAGCTCTGCATCTACAATGTTAAAGAGCCTCCTCTAATTTACCACAACCTTCCCAAAGCATCCAGCAGCCCAAGTGATACAATTGTAATTGAAAATTTTCTTGCCAAATTTTTCTATGACTTTGTCCTTAAATAATTTCTCTGCAAGTCCAGGTAATGCCTGGAGAAAGCCCTTAATGATTTAGCAGTTCAGGCTATGCTTACCCACGCTGACCACATTTTTAAGGCAGATCTCCTGATGTAGAGAGAGCGCGCTCCATCGATCAGGATCAACCCCACTGTGTCTATGGGAAAGGGTCAATGACATGCACAGTCCTTGAAGCCAAACCCCAACATTGCATTTCAAATACTGACAGTCCATAGGCCCAAGATAAAGGGCTGAAGGTGAGCACAGCACTGAGCTTGCTTCCCACTGGAGGGGATTTTTGCTGATCATCCCCAAGCGGAACAGGGCAGCCCAGTACCTGAGGAGAGCAAATGGTTGACATTTAAACCATATCTTTTCTCCCGCGTTGAGCCTGAAGCTCCTACTGACATTCGAGCAGAAAGAGAACAGGACCACAAAGCACTGACCCTTGGGGAAAAGCCAGCTCCAGCTGGGGTAAGAAGCTTGATCTGCAAGCCTCCAGACCAAGCAGAACAACAAGCAGAAGATGAGCTGTGAGAAAAAACACTGAATCACAGAATGCTTTGGGTTGGAAGGAACCTTTAAAGGCTGCCCAGTCCAACTTCTAAAAGGACCATGTTTTTTTTTCCCCCAAACCACGATCAACACAAGATGGGGCTCAACACCTAGACCTCACCCCTAGTCCCCATTAGGGATGATGTGCAGCAGAGCAGCATCGCCCCAGATCACAACATCCTTAATGCAAGTCAAGGTGTGCCCAGTGACACAAAGGGCCCCAGCCAGAGTACTTCTCTCTGCCCTCTGTCCCAAGGGGACATGCTGTCTCACCATATGGGCTTGCAGGAAGATCACCTTCACCAAGGACGATAGGCTGGAGAACAGGAGAGTCCAACCAGGCTGAGTCTCCTGGAAAAGCTGACTTGGCCAACAAAGCCACCGATAAAAGCAGAGACACACACAGTGGGGCGGGGAGAACAGGGGAAAGGGCTACTTGAAAGATTTAAGAAGGGTGGAGAGAGGAAATACAAGGGTTTTTTTTCCTCCAGACAATAAATTTCCAGGAGGGTCCAGCCCTCTCCTGGACTCAGGGAGCACCACAAACAGTGGTGACAGCCAAAAAGAGCTTTTTCAGTGTGGGGTTTGGTTTGATTGAGTTTTTCTTTTCCCATCTAATGACAAGCTTACCCTAAAATCACACAGTACTGAGTCTTCCTCCGAATCTGACACACACCATCCCTCATCACAGCCCCAGCCGCTTTCTGCAGAAAGCCATGTCCACATATGATGCAGAAAGCCAAACCCAGACCAGAGCCAGCAGACATTGACTGAGATAACATTACTTCAGCACCGCTGTTTTGTGGAAAATCTGTTGGTCCTGCTCAAACACAATCATCCATCTTCGGAAGTTTTCAGTATGTCAACTCTCTCCCCTGGCCTGTTGGCAGCCAGGGTTATGAAACCATCGCTCAGCTTCAAAGGCAGGCAGCACATTTTTATTTTTGGCAGCCCAAAAGCAGAGTTCGACCAGCATGCTGCCGGCATATAAAATTCAGGCTTGTAGGAACATTTTCAGACTCGAGAACAGAAAAAGGACTTTGAGTAAGAGCCAAATGTTTTAGAGAGGTCACAAAACAAATACGATGAGGTCTTGCCATCTTCAAACCTCTACCTCCCTCCTGTCCCCAGCTCAAGCTGTGCACATATGTCTGCTCATCGGCAGCTATTTTTGCAGGGCAGAGAGCTCTTCAGAGCAGTGATTTGCCCTGGCAAAAATTAAAGTAAGTGAAAACTGCAAAAAAAAACAATCTCCAAGTTAGCAATTGTCCATGCTTGCATCAGCCAGCAAAGCTATAATTTGTTGGTTTTCCCACTGCTTTCTGGTTCTCTGAAATCCTGAACTCTTCAGTTATGGAAACAAAAAAAAACCAACCCTAAATACTAGGTTATGCATAGCAGCACAGTCAGACATCACTCTGACCTCTGCCACCTACAAACATTTTGCCCTTTCTAAAATTTTCTCAGTGTTTTAGAGCTGGGCTTTGGCTGGCCAGTAAGGACCCCATTTCCCAGAGCAGTTTCCCCCTGGGAAGCGAGCCCACCCAGCTGCCCACCCACCCACCAGGGCAGAGGCTGCCAAACCCCCTGCCAGGATGCAGATCACTGCTGCAACCCCTAGAAGCAAGGCTTGGTACTCAGGGCTCCCCAGTCTGCATCACACACACAGAACTTCCCAAGTCATGCTGTCCCCTAAGGAGGCTGTTGTGCCACTGGGAGGGATGAGAGATCAGAATCAGGCTGCCAGGCATAGCCAACCCTCACACCAGCATCATGGGGTGTCCTCAGACCCTGAGGTCCCAGTCCAACCATGCTGCTCATTCAAGCCAGTTCAGATTCAGTTTTTTGACTCCAAAAAAGTTAAAGCTGTGATTTTCTAACTCTCCCCTTGCTGTACTGCAGAGAAATGTTTCCACAGAAGTAGTAAGAGATAAAGGGGGCAAGACAGGGAGAAACCACCTACTTCACTCCCTGCTCCATATCCAAAAATCAGCTCCACATGCCCCAGATCCTGTTGAGAGTATTTCCATCTCTGGAACCCACAGTAACCAACGGCCCCACACCAGGATACCAGAGCAGTGCAATCCACCCAGTCAGGAGAAAAATCCTCGACATGTGGCCTAAAACTCTTATCTTCAGGAAATCCTTCTGGCTAATATCCTTGCTGGGCTGGGTAACATAGCTGCAGAGCAGGTCCAGCAAAGCACAAACTGCCCAGAGCAACACCAGCAGCACACATTTGAAATCTGCTTATCCACAGGGACACAGCGATGAGGTCTGAACTGGGCCTGGGATGCTGGGCTTGGTGCTCAAGTGGTTTTGGTGTGGTCCATCCCAGCGCTGTCAGCTACAGAAGTAAGCCCATCCTGCCAGCATCCTGGGAGATGACTCACATCCATCCCCATCCACCACTTTTCCTAGACAGGCACTGGGATAAGGGCGGTCCTGCTCTCAGTTGTCAAGACAAGTGCCTTCAACCAAGGTTTCCTCTCTGTAGATGTGATCTTCCCACTCTGCACTTACTGGAATGGTAGCTGTCAAGTGGAAAGTCCCACTTCAATCCACTCAACTGCACTGGAAGAAACCAGCCCTTGGGAATGACATACTGCACCACAGCCGTCTGGGCAAGGTAGTTCATTTTACTGCTTCCTGGGCAAACAAAAGGTGAACTGGAAGGAAAGGAAGGGGGGCGAAACAAACAAACCAACCACCAACACACAAAAAAACCCCAAACTGCCAAATAAACAAAAAACTAAAACCCCCACACTCCTCCTCAAAAACAAAACCCAAACCCAACGGAAACAAACACACACAAACTTTCACAACTCAGTGAATAAAACTGGCATGCAAAGCACCACCCTATCAGCCAAAATAACAACAATAAATCAGTATTGTGTTTTGAGCTTGGTTTGCAGCCCCTGGAAAAGTAAGGGTACTGACAAGTGGGTGCCCTCAGTACAGCCTGAGCCCCCCCCAGCTCCAAGCAGTGCCCAAGACCTCACATTACCCCTTGTCCCTACAGGCAGCAGTCACCTGGCTTCCTGAGAACACCAGGGAGGAATTACACAGAAATCATAACAAAAGATGGCAGAGCTGCACACAAAGGGGATTTTTGTTCTCCTCCTACATTTAATTTCCCAGCAGTGAGATTTTTTTCCCCTCTCTTAAGCCAGTTGAGACCCAGGCAATGAAGCACAGTGTCACTGCAGCCTAGCAGCACTTAATTTTGATTACTGCTGAAAAGATCTTGGATTGCAATACCAAATAAATGCTTCAAATAGTCTAGTCCTGCTTGTTGCACATCTTACTCAGCTTTTCTAGTTCCCTTAAGGCACAAGAAAAATAGGATCCCTGTTTTGCAAACCAGTGCAGTTGCCACAATATTGCAACCAAAATTACAGCTATGAAGCGAACGTTGCCTCTGTTTCCCACTTCAACAGTCTTACAAAGTCTTGCTAAGGAGCACAGCTTAATTTAAGATAAGGCCAGACAGAAAGGCTGCCTGCTGGTCCTTTGAAAATACACAGCTAGGAATTATCAAGGCTTCAGCATACACCCCAGGAAAGCAAGGCTGGGGCCAGAGCGAGGGTCCTTTCACTTACAGATCCTGCAAAATTCAGCTGAACTTACTGAGCGAAAAGCCCTCAGCAAAGCATTACTCATCCAAGACCAGGAAGGAGGTTAACAGGAATCTTGTTCAAGTTGTTAACAAAAATAAGGCCGAGTTGCTCACAGAATCCCCGGGCACCCAAGCTCACCCCTCCTTTCTGCAGCAGGAGGGAAACAAAAAGTCCTTTACAAACAGCCAGATCAAAAATAAGTGCATTAAGCTTTCATTAAGAGGAGCAGGACTACAAACACTATCAGTTACAGCTGGATGTCGAGAGCAGACATGCTTTTAACGTAAACTGGCTTCAACTGGAATTCCATCTGCAAAAAAAATGCCTCCAGTCACTTTTTTTCCTTCCAAAACTTGAGTCAGCAAGATGCAACAGGTGCCCAAAAGCAAGTCCTGTCCCTGCTCTGAGCTGTCACTACAGGATCCTGGCCAGCTTCAGTGGACAGAGGTTCTTGCTGGCAAGGAAACTGAGGCTCTCCCTGGCTTTGAGAGCCCCAATCATTTCTGGGACCATGGGCACGGGATGATGACGACCCCATTTAATCTGGTCTTTAAACTGGATCAGAACTGGGGGTGTTTAAGCTGGAAAAAAGGAGGCTGAAGGAAGACCACCTGGATCTCTACAACTCCCTGAAAAGAGGTTGGAGACAGGTGGGGGTTGGCCTCTTCTCCCAGGAAACAAGTGACAGGACAAGATGAGACACCAGGGGAGGGTTAGGTTGGACATGAGGAACAATTTCTACCCCCAAAGAGCTGTCAAGGCCTGGCCCAGGCTGCCTAGGGCAGTGGTGGAGTCCCCATCCATGGAGGGGATTTCAAAGCTGTGCAGACATGGTTTAGTGGTGACCTGGCAGTGCTGGGTTAATGGTTGGACTTGATGATCTGAGAGGTCTTTTCCAATCTACACGACTCTGATTTTAAGTGAGATGGTCATACTGCAGATCATGTGTGGAAGGGACTGCATAAGTAGCTTAAAAAAAAAAAAAAAAAAGATTTTTACACAGCTTTGGTTCTGAGCAGCAGCAGTAAGCATCCCTGCAAAAGCATCAAAACCAAGGGAGGGGAGGATGACCAGGTCCCCTCCCCACCCAGCCAGACTCTCCTACCTGCATATCTAAACGCACTTTGAGGCCATCCCACTGGGACCTCATGCCACTCACTGGCTGGTAGCTCCCTGGATTTTGGCAAAGCCTGAGGAAGCTTCTAAGCAAAAATAAATATATTCTTTTTAAATGCACCTATATATATTGCTGATATGCATATTTAATGTGTACATATCACATAAATATATATATACATTAAATATGCATGTAAGTTGCTGCAGCCTCCGGGCAGAACAGGCTTTTCCTGACCCAGCAGCCATGCCACTGTCAGCAGGAGCTGTAGGAGATCTTCTAAAAGAGGAAAGTTTCAGAGTTTCCCCAGGCTACAAGTTAGTAAACTATGGTTTAAAACAGCCTCCCATTTATTCCAGCATACAGGCAGTACTGGTATCACTTTGCTACCATGGAAGGGTGGTGGCACTCCACTATGGCAGGGCACACCCAAGTCCCCGCCCCACCAAAGGTTTGAACAGGGTGCAAAACTGTTCTGCTACCCCCAACTCTGGTTCCTGCGGTTTGGAATGTGAAAGGAGTAGGTGTCAAGTCCCTTACCCCACCCCCGCAGGCTTGAACGGGGGGGAGAGCAAATCGCCCCAGCATATATATACGGCAATGGGACACATTATCTAGCAGCAGACTGCTAAGGGAGACTGCCGAGAGGGACTTTGAGAGGGCTTTAAGAGGGACTGCTAGCATCGGACTTGGACCTTGACTTAGGCCTGGAGTCGGTCCTTGAGTGGCACCTGCAAGAACGGTGACGAGAAAGCACAGTCCCCGCTCTCGACCGTCAGATCCTGCCTGCCTGTTGCAGGGACCTGCCTCTGCCGTAATCGTGGGTACACTG